>JAFFZH010013074.1:37351-60566 GCA_018420115.1 Euura saliciscinereae
GGTCCTGAAAATTATCCAGAGTTTCCGTTGAAAACTACCAATTCGATGTACTTCTATGCGGGCAAAAGGTTATTCAATGCTTAACGGTCGGATGGGCACGCGTAAAAATCGAACAAAAGCATTACCTACGTGTGTAGTCTGTACTGTAGGTAACACCCCAGCGGTCTGTTTACTGACTGCGGTAATGCAGCAGGTACAATCGATAAACTTTTATTATAGCATTTACGATACGAGAGTCGTTCGAAAATTTCTCTCACCCATTTTATCTGGCTACTATTATTATATTCTATTTTGTTTATAACCTAGCGAATAAAAGGTGCGAATATATAGCAGTGACACGCTGCTGTTAATAATAATCAGTCACATTCAACGCGGGTACATCATCAAAATGGCATATCATTGTTCATCCATTTTAGAGGGAATTTTTGTATCACGGATTTTGATAAATTCATTTGAAATTGTTGAAAAAAAACTAACTATAGTTTGCTCGAAACGTTTTCGTATAGTACTTGAATCGGTTACGGTTCGAAAAGAACAACAAATCGAATTACCGAATTGGTATTTTATCTCCTACTCATCATCAAACTGCATCTGCACTGCATAATCAATTAATATTATTCAATTTTCATAATAACAAGATAAAAGCCAGAAGTGCCATATTTGATATGCATTAAAAAATTATTAATCACATCAATTTTCACCTCAATGTTATAACAACTGGTATAATATTCAATATTTTTTATGAATTATCTGTGTACATGTATAATTCGTTTACTCAGATAAAAATGAATATATATTAATGATAATAATTCTTGTCCCCTGACCACGGATACCCCAGAGAAAAAAAAAACGAGAACCAAAAGAAAACAGACTGAATACAGTAAATAAATAAGTTATGATTCAACTTTGAATGATAAAGTTAATATGACACAACGCTGCTTATCTGTGCTGGATAGACTTCCGTTATCGCGTCGTGAAAAAGGTTGAACCGTGTTGGATAATGCGGTCCACAAACATTATGTGAGGATGAACGAACGTAATCGGATAACGATATGCAATGCCTTTATTTCAATGAAATTAAATCTTTTTGTTTTATTCATATTTATCTATCCTATAAGTTCATGGTTGAAAATAATCTATTCTTTATGTAAAATAGTCGTAATTCAATGTTATTCATGTGTTAAAATTTTTGTGTAAGAGAATTTTAGCAAAAGCAGCTTCAAATTAATCAAAGTGAGGCGATTTTTCAAATTTGTAGAATCAATAATTAATAAAATGATCAATAAAAGTATTGGCGATAATTATTATTAAAAAAAAAACCTTGAATCCAATCAGACATGAAAGTACTACTCGGCTGTATATCTCTCGAACGGTCAATTCCACGTGAAAAATGTCGAGACCTTTTTGATAGAGGATTTTGTGAGCTTCGAAGTTGGTCCTGATCATTTTTCATCTAGCTGCAACCAGAGGCTAGATATTGATTGAAACAACGGGTCGGGTTAACGAGAATGAAAAAACCAGGATGCGGGCTGGGCTGCGTAATCGTTTAACTGTTGCAAGCATCGATTCAAGTTCGAGGTCGCGTCGTAAAGTATTCGAAAAATTAAAAACAATTTAAAAATCAATTTACCCTCGACGACTCACTGGCTAATTACAGAGTAGAAAAATTCAACAGAATAATAACAGTAAACGTTGATGATTTTTTAAGATAGAGGAAGTCGAGTTGGCCTCCACGCGACATCTAAAATTACCCTACTACACGTTCACCGCGTACATAGTTTCTTATGTATCTAATTATTGCTGCCAGCGACTACTGCTACGACGGCCTATGAAAGAGTCCTACATAGTATATATATTATAACAGCGTGTAGTATTGCTTGAGTTTATTATAACGTAGTTATGACCGTAGATCTCGAGCCTATCTCAAGACTTTCTAATACGGTGCTGCGTGCTGTTCATTGCGACGGAAAACTAACTTTCTTATATATGCTAATGCCAACGATGCGATTTTACTACGGCTGAAGGAGATGATACTTCGCATGTGGGAAATTCGAATTTCCTCGATGCAACGTGACACTTTCGCAATTTTGAATTTCAAATTTTGACTTGATTGAAGTTGAAGTCATTTTTTAAATTCCTTTTTTCAAATCGTGAGAAGAATTACGATGCTATTGATTCAACTGAACAAAAAAGTTCGACAGAATAACTTGAAAAAAAAACAAATATTTATCAGTTTAAAGAAAAACTTAGTAAGACACTGATATGTAAATTTAAGAACATTTTTGCTTCAGTATTTCAATATAAATTCCCTAAAAATTCGATGAAAATTCGTAATTTAAGTTTTTTTTTTTCATATACCATGAAAAAAATTGTACAACATACACACATAAAAACACAAAATTTTTACGAAAAACTATGCATACTTATAACTAACTTAGAACACATACAGACAAAGAGAAAAACTCTAAAAAAAAACTTGGTGTTCGAAATTTCTCCAAGAATTATTAGAAATTAGTTTGAAGAAAAAAAAATAATAAAATCTGTTGCATCTAATCGTAACTAACGAATTTCGAAACTCATACATTTCTGATCGTGTCCAAGAAAGACTTAAAAAAAAAAAAAAACTTTCAAACCAGTTATTATGTGTGTCTTGACGGAATAACAATATTCGAGGTGGAAATAACTAAAAAAATTTTACCGACACATTATTTGTTATCAGTGAAATAATTCAAATGATATTCATTTGTCTGATTTTTTTTTTTTTTTAATTATTTCTTATCAATTCCTGATTATTTCTTTTATATTTCTCAACGTTTCTGATTTTTGAACATACTTTGAATTATTTCAGTTACTTTCTCGTTTATTTCTCAATATTTCACGATCTATCGACTCGTTATTTCAACTAATTGTTTTCTAAGTGATTAAAAATACCCGCCATCACATCTCTACCGTACACAGGTTGAATTCCTAACGATGGAACGGTCTGAAGTTGGCCAGAATCAAGAAATTCGATTTTCCAGACGGTTGGATTGGTTCCCAACTGTCCAAAAGCACTTGTTTCTCGATTCTATCCAACTTCATACCGTTACGTCGTTGGGAATTCACCCTGCGGCCTGACACAACTCCAAGTTGCCCTATGAAGGTCAAATTTCCCGCCTTTTCACCTCTAAATCTCGTCTCAACTCTCTTCGCTACATCTTGATACAAGGCGACGTTCAAGCATCAAAAAGTGGGACAACTTTTAGTTACGTGGTGTCATCGGGCAGCGGCAAAATATTACAGGATTCAATCATACAGGAGAAGAAAAAAAAGTCGAAATCGTAATTCAGCCATTTTGGAAACGATCGTGGCACAAAGTAAGTAAACGAGTCTAACAGGTGAACGAACAAACTTTGTGTACAGTTTGTTGCACTTGAAAAAAAACTCCAAACCATTCAATTTTGTTTCCGTTATGGATCTAGAATCGAACCGAGAAATAAAAATAAATAAAATTAGTAGTTTGAAGGGAAGAGATTATGAAAAATAAGAAAAGAAAAGAAGAGAAATTGTATTTCATTTGTTTAGATTCACTGATTTGAAATAAAAAACCGTTACACGCAGTTCGATACAAAGTCGTCTCGACACTGTAGATGATAAAAATAAAAGAGCAATAATGATAATCCGATGTGTATCCGCACCTTGAACAGAAGCGTAGAAAAAGGCGAGGCAGCACCAGAGGATGGTCATCGTCGTAGGTATTTTGGTCATCGTGCACATCACAGTAATGTAACAAAAAAATAATAATAACCACTCGTCGAATGATCACAAAACTGTTTAGATACAAATATCACTGGTCGAAGGTGTGTCGGACAGACGCAGCGCGTGTGTGATTCGGTGGAAACTCTTAATAACGTCGATTAGGTGAGATAGAAGTGTGTATATCAACGGGAACGCGACACAGGGATCGACTAGATAGTCCGGCGCGCGAAGACCGTCTGCCGCGCGTTTTGCGATCAGACACTTTCGTCCAACTTCGGAACTAACCGAAAACGCCCGAGCGTGATCTTATGATAGTGCCCGACGGTGTGTCTGTACTGTAGTACCTACGGTGCCCCGCGAAGATATCCAAGATACGGGCGAGGGGGGCAGGTTTGTTGGCCGTTGGGTCAGGCCGCTGCCCGCGGGACGTAGGCTGCCCTATTTTTTATCAACCTTATGGTAATACCTCATTTACTCATTTTTTTAATTCTACACTTTCGGATAGGTGCGATTGCTGGCTGGATGATCGGGGCCCCCGCCGCAGGGCTGCCAGCTCTACCGCTTTGACGGTAGATCTACTACTTTTTTTTAGATTTCTGACGCATTTTCCATTAGCCCGCTCAGATCTACTAATTTTCAGCTTTGCCTACCGCGTTTTTTTTGGCAATTTTTAACGCTTTTTCTAACTAGCCCTCTAAAATATACTAGTTTGCAGTTTTTTTTTGCTCAATGCTTTGTACAATTTTCCACCGATTTTTTTAACTTTCCGCTTCTGTGTGTATGACCACATTTTTCTCCGCGTGATATCTCGGGAGCGAGTGCGCGGATTTTGATCAAATTGGGCCCAATCGATGGGGCTTTTCTCAACGTAGAACTGATTAGATTTTGGCTTCAATCGGTTCAGTGCTTTTCGAACTATTTGAATAACAAAATTCTTAAAAACAAAACAAAAATGATGATATCTTGAGAACGGATGAACGGATTTCAATGAAATTTGGTACCATATGTTTCTTTGCATCGCTGATCACGAATCTCAAGTCAATTTTGCAAAATTTTTCATTCGCGTATTCGATATGCTGCAAAAAAAAACTCAAAACATTTGAATTTAGATAAAACTTGGTACTCGTGGGTTTTCTGACTCACTGATCACGAATCTGAAGTCAGAAATGCGAAATTCAAAATGGCGAATCCAATTTGCTGCGAAAAACACTAAAAACATTCAAAATCTTACGGAAATTGGTATTCGAAGGTTTTTTAAACCACCGATCAAGAATCTGAAGTCATATTTGCGATTTTCGAAACAGCTGACCACAAAATAAATAACGGGAAGTTCGAAGGCTGGCTCATAATCAGCCCAAACCCGGCTGTTCCCCTTAATTTCGTCACAAAAGATGAATAGTACGAAAAGCGCTATTAAATATTATTAACATAGTGTAGTGGTGGGCATACTAAGTAGTGGTAACATTGAAGGTCTCTTTCATCGGTAATATTCGATACTTTCACGATGTTATTTTGGATTTGAAAAAAGTTTATATTTACGTACATGTGATATACATATGTGTCAGTAATGTGAGACCAAATAAAAGAGTATGTTATTAGAAAATTGAAATCTACCGCCTTTTTTGTGGATCTACCGCTTTTTTCGAGAGGTCACTACCGGTTTCTATGAAGGGGACCTATCAGCCCCGATTCGGGGGAAACATCGGGCGATTATTTCTAATTTTTTATCGATATGTACTCTTCTAATTCTTTGGAGGGACTATTTACTCTTTTCCGACTGGGACGATTTTCACTCTGGTGCAGTGAATAGTCGCTCCAAAAAATTCAGAGAGTATTTTCAGCCATAGTATCGATACAGATGAACATATAAAATATTGGGAATGATGTGTCGATATCATCAATATCATCAATATCGATTATGAGTGGCGACTGGGCGGAAAAACCGGGAAGTAATCAAGAAATTTCTATGTTCCATTGATCCACAGGGGATTTCTTCTTCTATACCCATTTGTTTTTCGTGACAAGTGTTTGAATAATAAAATTAATTATTGAGTTCCTTATATCCCAGCGTCGACTTCAATTTCATGATCTCAAAAACAATATTCTAACATTATATACAGAATTATGTTTGTTGAATTATTATAGGTCGTCAGTTTTGTTGCTTTTCATTCACCAAAACAGCTTCATACCATTTGGATTTCGGAAAAAGCGAAAAGGGCGAGGAAAAGGGATTAGGGAGCAATACATGTTTTGGCGGTAACTGTCAAAAAATTTCGTTTCGGAAAAATTTTCGCCACTATGAGAGATAAAAATAAATAAAAATGAATCAGTCATTCAGTTATGCGAAGTGTAAAATGACGAGGTAACGTAATGTGGAACTAATAAGAGGCTAATACGAGCTGCCAGTTGAAAATTCGGTCTCAGTATAAATAAATAAAAACAATAGTTGTAGCCAAATATCGATACATACATATGTTCAGTACCGGTACTCATAAATATGGTCACATGAAATATCAATATATCGATAGAAAATTGAATTGACGTATCAATGGGTCCATGAAAATAGTTATTTAATTCGCGGGAACTGACGAGAATTTATTTAACTCAGAGTTGGCGCTCTCGCGAAATATCGTGAATTATTTTTAATGAAGAGTTGATGCGGAGAATAATTCGAAAATTTCGAATATCAGCTCAAAATCGAGGCAATTATCGAATATTATTGGATAAACAAAAGGAATTCAGCGAATTAAGGAAAATTGAATCATTCGAATTAATGATTCGAATTATCAGGAAATATAAATGACCATTGAAATTTTCAGATTTTCGGTTGAATTAGGGTGAATTATCGAGGATTGTTTAAAAACAATCGCGCAGCCGTCATCGTTCGACTCTGGACCAATTCATTCGCTGCACAGTTTTTTAAATACAGATTTCAAATTTCTCTTTATTCTTCAAAATTAGGGTGATGGAAAATTTACGTGTAAAAAATCTCTGACCAAGACACCAATTACAAGAATCGGAAATAATATCTGGGAATATCGTATCCAAATTTCAAGATAATTGGTCCACTAGTTTTTTAGATGTCCTTATTTTTAGGGCAACAGCTGCAGCGTCGCAATTTTTCGATATGCTCTGACAATTTTTGGAATGAACTTTGTTCGAAGTTGCAAAGTACGACGTAGCAGAAGATAAAATAAGTTTCATTCGCTACCTTCAGTTTTGTGGTCCTTCGAACATTACGTACCCAATTTTTTAGGCATCGAGAATTGTACTTTACTTATTCATGGCGAAAAATTAGTGAAATTCAAGAGAGAATTCGGGAGTTTTAATCTCTTTCGTAGTTTTTTTTTTATATTTCATATTTTTAGTGGAAGAACGAGCGGCTGGATTATTTACAACGAATTGTATCGTCGTTAGCCTTTGTTGTCGGCCCTTTTATGAAATATATCGTCAGTTGGGAAAAATAAATTGCAGCAGAGGCGGAGGAAGCACATTTTCTATGTCCGGATGGGATCGGGAATTAAATTCAAAAACTTGCCTCAGGTATACTCTCTCGCGGACTTCTACAATAATGAGGAAAATATTCTTGTATAAATGTATACGTCTGAGATACCCTTATCTCCTAGATATCGGTACGAGGTTCGAGTCCCACTTCTCAGAAATGGAAACTCGCATTATTAGACGTACCTCGATACAATGGAATCGAGAATATGACTAAATACCGTGATCTGCGTAAAAGTGTTCAAAATTTAACGAACCCTCTTCGAAAATAGCAAGCATACATTTTTCTTCACTTTTATATCCTCGTTGCTAACTAGAAAAATAATTACGTTTGATCATTTGTTCTTTGGTTAAAGGAAAATTATAATTATAATTACCTGCAACTTTTGGAACTAATCAAAGTTAAGGAAAAATTAAAAAATTTTACGATCGAATTATCCCAAGTTGATTCACTTTATATACATACACTGATTTTTTTTTCCGTTTTAATCAACCCACCAATGAAATCTTCATAATCATCCAATGAAATCAAAGATCTTTTGAGATTTTGTCTACATAGGTGAAATCATCAAACATTTTTCCACATAGGTAATCTTTAGCTATAAATAATTGACCCAAGTAAAAACGCTGAGCTCTGTAAGAATATTCAGTTTTTATCGAGCTTCCATAATTTTGCTATCATTTGCGGACACAAAATTCCATTACTTCGCCGTTGCAGCAGTATTAACGTATCCTAGCCGTACCATCGACGAGATTGAATGAAAAGTGGAAAATATATGTGAATAAATTGGATAGATACAAATACGAGTTTATAATATCGGTATAAGTATGAGAATTTTTTGTTTCAACGTTTTGTATGAGTGCCCGAAGCGAAGCGTCTTGCTAGCTGCGGGGTGAAATCCTGAACGCGGTAAATTGAATCTGGTATTCTGCGAGATGAGATTCAAGCAGGGAAAGATTACAAATCTTGTAGACTGGTTTCGAGAAAATGTTGCAGAAAACGCTCAACGTGTTTTGGCCCAAGGAGGGCAAAAAAACGAGTTTTTAATGCATGTGTGGTAGAAACTAAATTTTTGTGATACCAGGATAAAAAACTACTGTGTCGAATGGCTGTTCGCTATAACCATCTCGATTTTCATTTTCATGAAATATGTCAATCAGGGTGATTTCCAGGTATCCGTAAAAGCAGCAAAGTCAGTAGATATAATTACATCCATCGACAAACACGCTATTTACATGATAAATTAATTTTATCAACCAAGTTATACCTCGATGGCATCTCGTCAAATTTCTACCTGATATATTTCACGGTAAAATTCGCAGCGTGTTATTCCACTCGGAACCAGAATATGTAACGTCAAACCTTTAATACAGTAGCCGAGGAGTAGACGCTCCACTTTAACTACCAATGACGTCACGACTACGCCTAGAAACCTGTACTTTGTATCGACACGAAATAGGTGAGTTGTGTCTGAACCTCATCTTCACACGAGGAAATCCCATGTAGAAATTTACTTTCGAATGGGGGGAAAATATATAGGGCCCTAGAAAGGGCTTCTCAGGAACGTCACAATTTTTCCGACTCGGGGCGAGGCTGACTTTCATGCGGGGAGTCTATCGTTGATCACAGAATCACAGAATCAATCGCTGTATAGAAGCCACGTCGAAATAAGAACGTGTTACATGGTCGTTGCGTGAGGAACCACGTTTCGAAAACCTACATATATACCTGCAAATGATTGGCTTCCTCAAATTAGTATTGCTGCAGAAACGAAGGAACGTCACGCGACGACCTTAGAACGAATGGTAGATTGCAATTGGTTGGGCAATATACCGTTTGCTTGCGAAGTCCCAAAAGCGACGATGCTTGATTGATGTGTACTTACTCTGTCTTAATTGTTAATTGTTTTTCTATATTCGAGGAGTTCATTGCTCAGTTAAAAAAAACAGACTGTATTTACAGGCCCAGATGAATATACGTTGGATATTGTTACTTGCAGATTTTTTATTTACATCTTCGGGACACATAAAATCCCAGATCTGACTTCCGGAAGAGAAGAAGAATTTGATTTCATTTCGAGTTACAAGGGTTTTAGACTCCAACCAGCCCGTTTCAGTCATAAAGATTAACGCTTCTTTGCGTAGAAACCGACCTCCCAGTGCTAGTTTGTTCGAACATGGTATTCAATGTCCGTTTAAAATCTATGAAGTTAGCGAGTGCCGTTTCTCAACGGGAAGTGAGATCGCCGCGGGTACACAAAGAAATCCGCACATTTTCGGGATACAAACAGTATTCTGTGCAAATTTCATTGAAATTGGTTCGGCCGTTAGGCTGGAACTTTGTTTACAAGAAATGGGAGGGTCTCATTACGACTTGATTGAAATGGTAAGCGCCAGAAATTCGTCTTCAAAGGACTGATTTAAAAAATACCAGGCCAAACTTGTGAAATGTCAATTTACACGTGTAATGCAGTCGCAGAAGAAGAGCGTCGATTCCAAAGTTTTCTCGTTTCCAGTAGATTCATAACTTGCTGCACTTTGTCGAACGAGGAACGACTGTTGAGGCTATTAATTTATCAAATGAACAGAGTAATAAGGTCGACGAGCACATTCCACGTTATACATTATACGGTGGCTTACGCCGTCGAATAACGTCTGACAACGCCACCATTTCCGAAGAATATACTGAATGCAAATACTAGCGCAATGGAAGTTTGTCCCTACGAAAATCAATTAATCATCATTACTGAGCGAGTGGCACCGATCGTAAGCCCCGTATTTGTCCAACTCGTCAACTATCTCAGGGTAAAAAGAAAAAATACAAACACAGACCGTCAGTCAAAATCAAACTAATAATTGGAAGAGCATTCAAACCTCGTGAATAGCGCTGATTGAAGCCAAGGGGCGTGAATCATGGGGTAAGAGCGCCCTTTCGTTGCTGAAATTGAAGGGCTTAGTGCTTAACGCGATGAATCTCTAGATGAAAGCTCCGCGATCTAAGGATCGTAGGAGTACAAGATTCATTAATTATACATTCGTTAATTGTTAAACAATGTTGACTAGATGTTCGCATCGGTTAAAGTTGTCTCGGGCTTCTTGTCAATTTAGACTAAAATATATTACCCCGTGACAATAATTACCCCAATTAAAACTTTTGAAAGTAGTTACGTACAAACTACTCTGTATTACAGAACACGAGTCGTATTCTTTTAGCAGATACTCGTTAATTACAATCCTCATTGTATCTTTCTGGTGAAAGCTCTACTTCCAGTAAAAAAAAAAATCATGAAAGCTAATCAGTTATGGCAACTAAAAATTAACGTAAAAAATTTTAGTATCATACTTACTTCGAATTACTGATCATTACACGGAGTAAAACTTGAGCGCCTGATCAATAGGCAACTCGAGCTTCACTCCGGTGTAGAATTGAACATATTTTACATTGGCACATAGACCGAGCTAATTCGAGTGACAGCCTCCCTCCACCCATTCAAGGGTAGTGAAATGATCAATTCTGATTTGTCGACTCGTTTAAATATTGATATAATAAGTTGACGTATCCTTTGTTTTGATCATATTGTTCGAGTGACTTGGCTCGTGCCCCGAGCACGCTTATTGGATCTGTACCGGAACTTGGTGAATTCCGGTTCTCAGCTCGGCTCAATCGCCCCGTTCACTCGACCGGTGTTACTGCAGTAATGTGCTTAATTGAAATCGACAATGAGACTCCGTATAGAGCGACCAACATTCTCAAAATACTCCTTGGCAAATTATTCGCAAACACAGTCTCGGCCCTTAACGATGCCGTGAGGGTTGAGAACTAGGATTTGAGCTTCGAGCTTGGAGCGGACTGAGAAGTGGCCAAGGCGTGCTGGACTGGTTAGCGTTATGCTAACAGGGCGTTGTTGTCCCCTTAGCAGTGGAAACACCGGTGGAATTGTAATTAGCCTCCCCTAACGCCTTCATTTATCTTCCCACTTCCAATTTGGCCCATGAGTTGATTGCCTGTTTATTTTCGGCCTTTAGAGCGGAGTTCGGTCCGGGCAATCGGGACAAAACGCTTATTTTATTTTAATGGGTTCTACGGGAGCAGATTTTAGGATTCAAACGAGATTACTTTCGGATAAAATTAACCGATAAGCCGAAAACGAATGGCCAAAAAATGAAACGAGGCACGACTACTAGTCTCAACTTACTGTGCTTGAAGAAGAGAGGAGAAAAAACGAATTAAGATGCCCCGAATTCTCTCTGTAGAATCAGGCATGATCATGGTCGTCGGATTCTAAAACCATTTGATCGATTATCGTCGACTTTTATCGACGGAAATCGATGGACCAGTATTCGGAAACATGCCGGTATTTCGGATGATAGTCAGAGCAGTAATGCGGGTTTATTGTTTTATTGAAATCGTTAGCATGGGCGGAATACTCCCACAGCACAAACGTGCATCTCGAAGTTTCAGAATCATTTTCATAAAAGTATGTTAGCAGGAAATATTAATCTACATCTTCTTTGTCAGTGTCAAAGAGTATGATTGCTATATTTGCATCGGTCTGTTTCATCAATTTGGAAAAAATGAAAAATATTTGTATGCAAAACCTGAAATCCTCTAAAAATATGGAAACCCCTCTGAGTGATCTGTAAACTAGATCTACTGTTGATCTGAGATTTTATAACGATTCGGTGTAAATTTCATCGTGAGTTTAGAACGAAGCGTTTGACCGAGAAATTTAGAATCACATAAGATTATGAAAAATGTGTGAAATTCAGAGTGACGTTCGATCGAAAATGTATCATCGTCCTCTTGATCCAGGAACTTTCAGTATATCTGAAAGTCAGTATTCGGTAAATTCTGTTCTTGAATGACAATATTCGTGCCAATGCCTACAGCAAGTAAAACTTTTCCACAAACCTTGACGAGTGGCTTGAGGCTGATTAAACTTGTGCAATCACAACAGCGTCAACAACCCTTAAATCTAGATCTGAAGCTTCCTGCTACTTCAAGCGCCTCATTGATTTTACTTTGAAAACTCTGACATTCATATAATTGAATCAACCTTGATTACTTTTTCATATGCTCGCGAGACAAACTTGAAGAAATCCATGTCTAGACGTGAAACCCTGAATGACTCTTGCAAAATCATTGCACTTTGGAGCAGAGCCTGCATTACACGGATTCCAAGACGGACTCTTTATGAGCTGGTGAAAATGACAGCTCACTCCGAATTGCGAGGGTATATTTTCGTTAATTAAGAGAAACGGCGAATTCGCAGCATGCAACGACTGAATCTCGTGTCACGTTGGATTTGAATACCTTTGCGTTTGGCGGCTGGACCATATGCAGCGCACTATACGATTCAGATCGGTGGTGAAATACAGGTGAAGCTGCATGTAGGCATAAAGCACAGAGTGTGTCCGTCAAACCCTGAAACCGTATATCGCGCATAGGAGCAGAGTTGTTTACACGTTCAAATGAATGAGGCGTTAATTATTTCCAGCTTGTTGGTAACGCTGAGTTGATTGATGCAACCAGACACTGAATTAGAGCTTACAGGGAGCAACGTTGCCGGGCACCAACTGTGGAAATTGAAATTCGATGACGATAAAATAATATTAATGGTTAACACCGGTGTCTCACCTATGTGACCCCTGTCTGTGTCTCAAACTATCGATCACTGGCCAAATTACTCGGCATAATCTCATTTTACGAAACCTTCTCGAAAGAGAAAATGAGCCAGAGATTCGTTTACAAACAGCAAGTGCGAGTGAATTCAACGAGTGAATATCACCCCCGAGATAAAGAAAACTTTCAACATTTACAGATTGCGAATTGAATTGTAGAAAAATTGCGGTACTTGAACTGATTGGGAAGATGGGATGAGGGCGAAGCCGACTCAGTGCGGAATCAAATTGAATCAGACAAATCCCGTTGCGAAAATCGTAACGATCAATTGATAGCCCCGGCCAATCGTGACTCTCCGTTAGCGTCCGGTAGTTCCCTTCCGTCGACGGACACGCGTCGGAGAAATACCTCTGTATGAAAGCATGAGAAGTTCATCAGTCAACGTGTTGTCGACAATATTTGGCTTTCTGGGAAGGATTCGAGGGTTTTTGGCTTTCGGTAAATATTACATCAGCCATACGGTTCACCGCGAAAAACATATTACGTCCTCATAATTTTGACCTTTGAGCTTTGAACTCGCGAAAAATTCAGCTCGTGGTGCTATTTTTGAAGCGACCTGAGAAGTGGTGACAAATTGATGCAGAATTCAGTTGATTCGGGTCGTACGCTTGCACCCGGGTACGTATGTCACGATCTGTACGTAGGTATGACCTGGTATAAGCTTTCGCGTTTCCTAGACGAGGCACTGAAGTGGCTGCTATTTCGTCTTTTACGTGTCTTCCGTAATGCGAAATACAACTTGATCTCCACTCTGGCGTCTGGGCGAAAATTTTATCTACGCTAGCATTGCTCCTCTGGTACGGCAAGAGGTAATTCTGTGGAATTGAAACGCGAAAAGTTGGTTTTTAGTAAGATTCACCTGCGTGCAAGATATAAACCATTTCGACCAACTAGATGAAAAAAAAAATTGAATTTTATATACCTACTACATTCCGGATGAACTATTGCAATATCGTCTTCGACTGAAGTTGAACTTTTCGCCGTGACGAACCCCTGAAGCTGCTCCGTCCTGCCAAGGAAAACTTGCCTTTCCGTGGAAGATTAGCGGCGAATTGGTAACCGGATTACTTTAGTTTAAACTCGTCGCTGCTTCTTTCCCCATTCTCTGATTCCATCCCCCTTGGTTTCAGTTCTGTCCTTTTACCACACAGAAGCAGCTACTACCTACCTGCAACCTTCTACCTTCAACCTTTTACCTCCAGCCTTCCACCTTCTATCTAAAACCCGCGGGGGTAACCACTCCGCGAATGTTTGTACAACCCGAACCCCTAATGAGTCCAACGACCCAAGTTCTACGGGCTTGTGAAACTACCCCCCTCGCCCTCTCCCCTCCGCACTCCACTTTGCCCACAGAGCTACCGCTCCTTCCTACATCTCCGATGTCCCTAAACTTTAAAGTGACGAATCGAGTGACACGGTACCTGCAAAGTCTAGACAAAGTGATCAAGTTATGATGTAGGTCGAGGTAGGATAGACAGATGAATTTCTGATACGTTTTACCAGTTTCGTAATGACGTCAAACCGAAATATGGTTTACAGACCAATGCGATGTTTCCGAGAATAGGTCAATTAAGCAATTCTTGGGTGAAGGTTCAGACAGAATTTGGTAGTCATTGGTGGCAATTCCAGAAATTATGTTATTCGAAATTGTTCCAAAATCAAAAATATACATTTTCTGATGGACAGTTTTTATGACCGACTCCTATTCCCAGATAAAAATTTGAATTCTGTCAATAACAGCGACCAATAATTTCATACTGTCCAATCGGTGTGCTTCGTGTATTCTACTTGAAATTGACTTTTTTTTCACCTGGAACACTTTCGTCTAACTCAGTTCGCGTTCAAGTGTAATGAATGGTTTACTCAATCAGAAGCACCAAAATGGCGAACCAGCTGTCATACGAATACTGTGTTGTTTTTTTTCCGTTTACTAGAAACATTACAATCATTCCTATGTTATTTCCACGGAGAAAATAATATGCTAATGATTGCTGCGTTTCTAGTATCAAAATTAACATAGAAACTGAATGCCAGGTTTGCTATTTTATCGACGTAGTGGTCGTTACTATGCTGCAGACTAAAAATAGTCACTTTCGAGCTCCTTATTAAGATACAGTAATAAGAACTATGACACAATGGTAATGTTTCTACAATTCCAAAATTCATACGGTTCGAAGTATTTTTATTAGCTACTACGTTAATTTTGGTCTTAGGTAACATCCTTGGATATGTTATCAATTAGGATATGGAAGCAGTATTTGTGACCGAAAGAATATTCGCCGTGTTCTGAGTACAATTAAAGCTCGTTGCTGCCTCTCTATACGTTTTATTTTTCAGCACACATTCTGTAGAATTTGTAAAATATTCTAGTCTCTAAAGTGACTCTATCATAGATGTATAAAACGGCAGGAGAGGAAGATAACTACGTTGCTCTCAGCCAAGTTCCTGATCCCGTCAATCTCTTTAGTTTTCTTTTCCATCGATCCTGCATCCAATGTTTACTTGACGTAGCTACTAAGTTTGTACATTCATTATAAAATAGCTATAAGCTGGAACCTTAGTGAGCGTAGACAAGACTGTAGAATCAAGTCACGGTATATCATTAAACACCCGAATATACATTGCAAAAATTCTCATATAGAACGCGTCTAATTTATAAAACTCAACGTTACGGGAAGCCCTGTAATTGGACGTTACGAAGACGGCATTCAATCTACACACAATATCGTCTGGCATCGATTCTCAATACTTGGTTTTGACAAGCTGCCTCTATACTGCAGCTGAGTTTCGTGAAAGAAAAATTTCAGTACTCTCTTACCCTCCTGAAGGTATTATTAAGGTGGTGGTTAACGATCTTAAAAAAATATTTAGAGTGTTTCTAGTTGCTAAATAAGGTTTATGCTTTTTAATAACCCCTGAAAGCGTCTGACCCGCGGTACTCTGGAGCCGTAACTACAGTGCAGCGGCAGTTTCTAATTAAATAAGGATAATTACGAGGAATAATACAAAAAAGAAAATTATAACCTGAATGGAGAAGAAAATAGCGAAATTCAGAGTTAGGTTATAAAATATACCGAAAATTTCAATCCTTGGCCCGCGTGGTTTTCTTCGAGTGGAAATAATTAAGCATTATTGAACCTGAAAACACGAGCTAGGTCGCAAGAACGGCGAAAAACGTCGCGGAACTCTGTAGAACACAACTTCACGGTAGACTACGACTCTTTTCTAGGAACTCTTCTGTTCCAATTATAAGCAACAATTAGCCAGCGTAATTCCAAGAACGAGGATCCAGCGGCCAGGGTAGCTACAAGAAGTATTGGTGGCAGGAAGCTGACTACTATTCCTGAATGCTGTTTGGAGGTTCAAAAAAAAATGCCGTAAAGCTCGAAGACGAAAAAAGGAAAAATTATGAACTTTGCCGATTGTCTACATTCGACTCAGAGTAGGATATACAAAAACTGCCACAATTTATTGTTTGGGGTGGTGAAATGAGCGTGCACTACAACTTTCGAACAGAAATATTTAGAATTGTTACTCCGTGACACGATGCAAATTTCTGATTCTACGCTCGAAGCACACAGGACTCTGAGCATTGAATAGGTCGAACAACGGTGTATCAGCATCAAAATCCGTGTTCTGCAGATGTTAGAATACCACGGAACTCGCATATCAGGAGGTTGTGAAGCAAAAGCGTTGCAAGTTGCGTCTCAACTCATAATACGGTGAAACTTAGAACCGACGATCCCATTAACAGGAGTCTTCGATAAGTAGATTCTGAGAAAGCTAGAATCATTGACACGTAAGACGGAGGAAGTAGAGCAGACTAGGTACAGTTTTCGATTGTATTTACTAATTAATGCGACGTCTTTAGTCCTCCAATTGCAGAGGACTTGGAATTGTCTCTGGCTCGTCTGCTCGTGGAATACAGAACATGTTTCAGACGAAGCAGTGTCTACAAAAATGAATTGAAAAAATACGTATACTCTATCTTGAAAACACGAGTATTTTGTGGATAATAGAGAAAAACCAAATCAGCGAATGTGGTTTTCGACCGATTATCCGATCACTTCAAGATTTTTACACCATTTTTATATCATCATTATCTACACGTTAACAAAAGTTTCTTGGATCTGACCCTTAGATTTATAAAACCATGCAAAAACGTCTCTGAAAATCAACAGAACGTCAAAATTGATATAAAGTTTGATACCTTTGGCAAATTTTTTCGTTTTTACCGTTACGTTCTTCTTCTTCAGCCGTACATACCTACGACTCGAAAATTTCATGATCGTCGAAATCTCATTCGAATTGTCAACGGTGCGATTTCGTACTATCAGAATGTGAACGAAAGGAATAGTCCCGTAGAAGAGTAGGAGTAACAAACACCCTTACGTGACCTGTCCTAATTTGACTAACCCTATCGCACCCGTTAGACCGTATTACAACCGTTGTTTACGGCAACGTCACAGAAATTGGATCGCCCTGGTAAGCACTCTCTTAGATTGTTCTACTACATGTTTCATTGCCGCAAGGATGCACAGTTTACGGGTGGAGGATCAATTCTGCGCTTCAATTTACAAAACGGAACATCTACTTCAATCTTGTTAATCACCGTCGAAAAATATCCTCTAACAGAGAATTTGCTAAATTATTATCTACGGGATCGCAAAACGCGCATCTCGCGATCCGACTTGAGTTCGTCCAATAAAAATACAAGGGGAATCACCTTCATCTCCGTATAACGAGGAACCTCGACGTCTGTTGGCCGGATTCTCGCGACTCCGGGAATCGATGTCTTTCCTCATGACGAGTATTACGAAAATAAATTACACGATACCGTTTTCGTCATTACGAGGCCGAGTTTGAGTTTAAGCTTTTTCGAGTCCAGCGAGCCACGTCCTTCGGGTTGATGCTGCTCGGTATTAATTAGTGAAAATGCTCAACAAAGTAGGGCCTCGCGTACACTCGGACGATTTTTGGGACATTTAGGGCTCCCCCGGACCGGAAACAAGCCCTGAAATTAATAATACTAGACGGTAGGGAAAAACATCGCGCCTGTCGAAGGATCCTGCTACCAACGAAGCACGGGACGAAAGAGGATCAGAGCTCCGGCGGAGAGTGGAAACGTACTTATACTGAGCCTCTTTAGAAGAAGAGTGATACGAAATGAGAGAAATAAGATCTTCGCCCCCAGGTGAAAGAGATTCTACCGTCAAGGGTAGCACCGGAAAACTATGTACAGTAATAAATGGAAGTGAAAAACTAAAAGTATAGAAGAGAGCAAAGGGAAGGTTTAACACAACGAACATCGTGGCAAACGAGTTCACGACTGACGAACGACTAGCAGACGGTGTTTCTACGGTTTTAATATTATTTTCATTTCGTTTTAATGAAATTTTTTCACCTTTTCACATCGCTGCTAGAAAAAGTTACAACCTTCTATTGTTAAGGCAAGTAAACGCGTTTTACTAGCCAGGAATTCAAGATGCCAGAGTCGAAGCGATTTCATTGCGTCGATGCGAGATTCTAGAAGTCAGCTGAATCGGGGGTTCTAATACACCCGCGGGTTGAAGAGCCATCCTGGAATTACAAGAATAGGTTGAAGCACGTAATTTTCCCATTATTTCTCTATGCCCGGCATATTCAACCGACCCATTTCGTTCTTTGGTGCACCGCGGTAATCAGGTCGAACCGCCGCTTCCTCGAAGAACTTTCTAAGCTATTGTAAAACTTGATTACCGGAACGAACGCGTTACCGCAGCAACACGTGTGCTCCGGATTACCCTACGCCTCACCGGACTCGTATCCAGACTTTAGTGCATGGTGTATCAAGGGTGGGTATAAATTCCCTGGTCCTCGGTTGATTCCCCGATCGCGCAGGGATCGGGGTTTTTGGGGCCGACTCGGCTGTCCTCCCAATACTAAATCAATCACGTTTTTCCGCCCGATGGCTTCCCCAATTTTTTGTTTGTTTACATGTTCGTTCGAAACCGGGATTTTTTTTTCAACCCCGTACATCCGGAAGATCCGCAATCCAAGCGGATTCCAGTTTCTTGCTGCTGCTGCTGCTGCTGCTGCGTGGGTACCCGACGCTTATGTGAACGTTAGGGAAATCACTGTGCCTTAAACCTTGCCGCATCAAGTGGAAAACTTGATTCACCAAACAATTCTGACTCTGTCTACCTTATCCTGCCTCCAATTACCATCGGAACCTTTTTTTCCTACTGAATTTCATTCGGTCCGGTATAAGATAAATTCCCCGGCTATATTTTAACGTTGGGTATCAAAGCGTCGAACTCGAATCTGGTAGACTGGTATCAGACTCTCTACTCGACTGGACTTTGCCCTTTGTCTACTCCGAGTCCGTTCCTTTTTTCCCTTCAATTTTACTCTCTATCTGTCTCACTCTCTCTCTAGGCCTCTATTTCCATCTGTCTTTTTCACGGGGGTTACGAGACTCTCGTCGGTTCCCTAATTTTTGTCGAGACCAAAACGCGTACACGAGAGACACAAGGATACCAAGAAACGTCTTTGAGAATATCTCATGTGTGAAATTGATCGCGAACCCTACCAGAGTTTGCTGTCGTTCTTACGTTGCTACTTTAGTCAGTCGACAATCTCCTAGAATCCATGTCACAGAGGGCGGCTAAAATCAACGTCTAAATACAAAGAGAAAAAAAGAGCAGACGCAGACGTCAGACAGAATGGCGCCAGAACGAACATGTAAAACTGCAATATGAGTGCACGGCATCTTGGAAACACATGGTCAGACTAGACTAGGATAGACTCCACTCCGAAAGGGGTAAAACTTTGGGGTTGACTGCTCGTTCACCTGGAAAAATGGTCTCCCTCACCCGAGATATAGTGAGACAAAATAAAATAAAATAAAATTGTGTAGTTAATTTTCATACAATCTTTACCGTGCTTGTTTCTGGAAACCGGCCAGCTACCCCGTTTTGATGAGGCAGGCTTGCTAATTCCCAGAACCAAGCGCCTATTGAAAAAAAAATGGTGAAAAACCTTTAATGGATCAGTTTCTATTCTGAACGAGAAGCAAAAAGCACAGTGTAACATGAGTACGAATTCCTTGAAGTTTGGAATTCGCGGTTTTTAGTTCGCAATTACTCAAGGGTTGAGTGAAAGACCGGGTTGTATAATGACCCGAAAGCTCGACGGGTACATTGTTACACATACTTTTATTTCACCACGGTAAACTTTTTTTCCCTACGATATCATCCGTCGCACACAACACGGCTCTTCGAGGGTTTGAATGTGGGTTATGAAAAGAAGTGAAACAAACACCTCAAGACTTTCTTGTTTCGTGGCAGTTGCACCGTGCCCCTAGGCTTAACATTTAAACTGGGCAACCCGGAGTGGAGTGCACAGACCCGTGTAGGTCCCGAGGGCATGCGTTTAATCATGGATAGTGGGCTTCACTGTACTCTAATTATGGAACAACAGCTGCTGGCGTTACAGAGTCCGATGTTGACCTTACTTCGCCTTAGCATAACCAAAAACACAAACAGGGCAAACTTAGCAATTTTTTTTTCATCGTCAGGAACAAATAAATTATGATATTCAATAATTAGTCGACATGAATCGACCCTCTAATAACCGAAACCTGTGACAGATGTAGGTACTCGGTTTGTATCACGCCCTTCGAAATTGTCTCTTAATTACCCGATGCGGGATCCCCCGAAGCGAGATAAGGGATTAGGCCACTCAATCCCACTACAGTCTCGGTAAGACGAAGACGTTGTGTGCCTGCGGCTGGTTTGGGGTGAATTAGTCGTTGTTTTAGCGGATTCTACCTTGGCTCGAATCATTCGAGGATTATGAACTGCTGGACGCGTCCGGTAGTAATTAACGTTCAGGGTGCAGTCGCCGAGGGGTTTGAGCATAGATTCCTCGGCTATCCGCAACTTGGCTTTTTATCGTCCCTCGCGACTAATTTATCTTCTTAAGCCACGACCGCGTTCTCTTACATAAATTCAACCGGCCAACTGACCCCACGGAGTTTTACCGAACTCGAAGCGTTCGCTGGGTGGCATCGAGGCGGACCCTGCCCCCGACCCATCTTTAAGTCGACTTAAATATCTCTCGCGGAAGTCACCGCGTTCGTACAGTTATTTAGTGGCTGCATTCAGACCCTGACAACCATTAAACGAGCTAAAAATATCTGAAAGAATTATTGCAGGGATTAGGTGGTGCAAAAACTGCACCAAAGACAGCCCTGGTTACAGGGTTTGAATCGCATCGAACTTTTACGTCGCTTTTCTAACGTTGAATAACCAGAGTGACAAATTCACGTCGAGTCGATCTCCTGGGAATTGGCCGCGTTAGATTAGTGCCAAAGTTTCGTAGCACAGTTCCGGACTAACTTTCGCAAGTTATTGTCGTTTCGAAGACGAATTATAGAATCCAAGTTGTCAGACGTAAGAGATTTTCTTTACTTTTCGTCTTTTGTTTTTACCCACAAACTTTGCGATTCGTCAAATTTTCGAGGGCCCATTCTCGTTCGATAACGGTGTCGTAAACTTTGTTTTATTTCAGCACAGCGCAAGAATACGTAAATATATCGGCCCTCTCTCACTGATCATGGCTCAAACTTGTCAAACTGAAATGCAACCGAGAACAAATAACGTATAGCGAGACGAATGAAATCAATTCAAGTCCATGTTACAAATGATTCAGTCTCGTTTTTCCACGTGTCGTTTCTCATTCCATCGACTTCGGTTCCCACTGCAGAGAAAAGCGGTGGGTGTTATTGAAATTGAAAAACCAATAGAAACAAAACTATTTTCTTGTCCGTCAGAAATATAACCCGGTGAACGGATCTCCCTAAGTGAAAGCGTGCAGATCCGTTCCAACGCTTAGCTGATATTGAATCGCTTCAATCTGTAACGGGGTACGGTTTTTCATACGACTCACAGAGAGAAGGTAGACTGAAGTATGCAATATTTCCGATGTACTCGATGAAACTGTACAACCGACACAACCATGGGCAAAAATCGATCATATTTATACAAATATTGATACAAACATTCGCGAAAACGTTCCGCACGATCAGCTTGAAGTGAATTCCGAGGAACAGAAGTAGTCCTGTCTTGAGGATACCCCAGAGAGGCTTTCGACGTTTTTTCCTCTCACTAGACGCGAGGACCGCGGCGACTGCACAATGTGACACATGAAGCACTTGCTGAAGTAGTAAAACTCCTTTTGACCCTGAATGTGGGAGCATTTGCTATGGGAATAGTATTTTTGAATGTAACCAATCTACGTTGCTGTGTGATTGTAGGCCGAACTCCGGAACGAGGCTAAATTCGGAGTTTGACGTATTTGGAATTTGCGTAATACGACAAGCCCCGCGTTCTAAAGCTCGGCTGGCTCAATTTTGGACGTAGCATAATATGGCGTACGACTAATACGCGGGTATGACGTGGGCGTATATCTGATTAGAATATACCACTATTCACACGCGATGCTGTTTCCGCGGAATGAGAAGTGTATAGGATTTGCGTGAATGATAATCATATTCAGTTTGACGGATTACGTTATAATTCCGGCTTGCGTATGGGGAACATGCAGCACGAACAACGCGACTGTACACCGTAAAGCATACATCCGAGTCGTTAAACTCAGAACTGTCACAGTATGCCTGCGGTGGAACCCAGCATACGACACGCGTGATAAGTCGAAATATGATATTGTCAATCTTGTAGAAAAAAAAACAGTATCGCTGACCCGAATTCTTGACGTTTGGCCGTTACGCAGAACCCGAGTGACGTGGGGTGGGCAGCAGCTGATACTGTAATGATGGATGAGGGTCTGCGAGGGACACCGATTATCAATCGACTGGCGGTGTTTTTGGGGGGTGGAGAACCACCGTCTATAAACGACGTTTGGAAAGAAATCGTCGTTGGGGCATGGTCGATATAGCTGGAATCAATGTCCGACGACTTTTTGGGCTCCTGACGAGCTCAAATCGGATAAAAATCGAGCGCATTAGATTCCGGGCAATTTATTCGATTGTGTATTCACGAGATTTTTCTCTATTCTCGTCCCATGGATAATTGAATGGAAACGGTTTGATCGCGTTCAAATATCACTCGAAGCCGTTGCTAGACCGAAACCAGTTGGCCGGATGGCTGCTGTTATACCTTCTCCTAATTTGCATTACAGTCGTTTTATTTCCTTCAACCCCGAAGAAGTATAGTCCAGGCAATTTAGGCCAAAAATTGACCGAACCCGGAAATAATTTCATGGCGCGATTTTTTTGTTCCATGCCCTCGG
>JAFFZH010013076.1:0-37744 GCA_018420115.1 Euura saliciscinereae
TATATCTTCGGAATTCCATTTAGAATTGCACTCTTGGTTCCTTTTCCGCGCTCGCGACGCGTAGGCTTTGCTATCAGTGAAAACCCGGTAAGGTCGGTAAGAAGAGTAAAAAATGAGTGTAGCATGCTCTTAAGATCTCCGAATTAACGTGGTTTTTGATTTTTGATTGAATAGGCCTTGGTTGCTGAGATATCGCGATTTGAAAATTTGAGATTTTCGGGTGGAATGGGGCTCGCGCATCAACTCCGTTAAGCGTGGACGTTAGAACCAAGAGCTGGCGCAGCTGACCCGGTAAGACGACGGACTGGAATGCTGAAGGTTCACGGTTCGCGTCTCCGTACATTTTTTTTCAATTTATTTTTCATATATTTGTCAATCTCTGATAAGACTTCGCATATGCAGGTAAATAAGACAATTCGAAAAATATGTATTACCAGTTTTATTTGACACGAACGTCATTACGCTATAATAATATGATAACATGGTTATTCTGATAACGAAGGCACATTTGTATCACAAAACATATAATTACATAAAAAATATAATTGTTGAAAAAATAATTAATGAAAACGAAGTTTACTTTCCTGACAAGATTACCAAGGTTAAATGTGGTCGCGGTGGTATTTGGTTCACGTAATGTTCGTGGTGTCGTAACTTTGTTCTGCAGTTGCTTTTATGATGGTTTCCACCCCCCAATTTGTCGACGTACCAGTAGTGGTAAAGAAGAATCAGAATGATTACGTGGCACAAAATTTGCACGTGTGTATTACATGAATTATTTTTTGAACAATTATATTTTTTATGTAATTCTATGTTTTGTGATATAATTGTGCCTTCGTTATTAGAATAACCATGTTATCATATTATTATAGCGTAATGACGTTCATAATGTATGCAAATAAAACTTATACTGGTAAAACATATTTTTCGAATTGTCTTATTTACCTGCATATATGCGAAGTCTTATCAGAGATTGAAAAAATATATGAAAAATAAATTTAAAGAAAAAAATGTACGGAGACGCGAACTGTGAACCTCCAGCATTCCAGTCCGTCGTCTTACCGGGTCAGCTGCGCCAGCTCTTGGTTCTAACGTCCACGCTTAGCACTCCGCCCGAAAATCTCAAATTTTCAAATCGCGATATCTCAGCAACCAAGGCCTATTCAATCAAAAATCAAAAACCACGTTAATTCGGAGGTCTTAAACTTTCACCACGTGAAACGGGAACCCGATCCGCGACATCGAGGGTCCCTACTCTCCTTGTCAGTTGTTTCCCGTATCATAGAAATGAGTAGACAACAAATAATTTTCCCCGATCTTATAGTACAAGTTTAGAGAAAAAAAGTTCAAGTACCTAAATTCTTAAATCTATTAAATTCGAAAATCAAAATTTGAGATAAATTTTTTTAATTCATTTTCAACATGTTTTGGTGCAATGATTTTGTTCTGTCGCAGAGACGGATGTAAAAACCAACAGTTTTTAAATTAAAACTAAAAAAAAGACGTTAAAATTAATCACACGTGGCACAAAAAACGTATCGTTCAGGATATCACTTGCTAACTTTTACAACTCTTCGTGACTTCGCGTGTCTCCAACAATATCTGAAAAAAAAGAGTAGATAGAAAAATTAAAATCGTCGTAAATTTTGTTATCTGACACAAAGAGAAATAAAAATAATCAACTTAAAGTCAATGCTACAAGATTTTTTTTCTTCAAGTGAAAAAAAATGGGAAGTAAGTCCAAGCAATGCCGAATACGTTCTAAATACGGTATCATTCACACCATACTGCTATGTGGCGTTTCAATAATCCAAGTTATATAATATTTTACGTACCGGCTTCACCTTCGCCTTCTTCTCTTTCTGTTTGCCTGTCGTTGTTTTCTATTTCTTGTTGCAGCCTTTTGATTTCTTCGTCGTAACCAACCCACTCTGGTAAGATACGCATGGCTGCTTGTAGTTTAGCTTCTTTTGTCATCGGATTGTTACACTGTTACATAAAAAAAAAAAATTACATTGTGTAATAAATTGCATTTGTGTACATAAGTTATAACATAAATGAACAAATTGTGGACTATTTTCGACCAATTACATAATTAGGCATTCTATATAACGTATTGCCGATTAAATATTTCACGTTATTTTTTACTTGCGTTTTTTTAGCCGGATTACTAAATCACAGTCTACAAATATATCCATTATACAATAAAGATCAGCGTCCACTCACCAAGTCGATAGTTTTTGCATGTTTCTTGGAACTATCGTCGCACCACGTTTCGCACCAAAGCCATTCTTGGGGCAGAGTCTTTATGGCCACTTGATGGATCATGTTGTTCGGAAGATCCTGGATAAAAGTAATTCGGTATGAATCAATCTTGATAAAATGAAGTCTCGAAGTCTCCGGAATCGAAACAGTTTTTTTTATCACTGTTAATATCTTTACCTGATCGAGATTAGAAAGACTGTTAGGATCCTGACTGAGAGCCTGATATTGACCTCTGAGCCTGTCTCCAGCAGCTATACGTCGGAATCGTTTCAGATCCACGACGTATAAAGCGCTGATATGGTACCGTCTTCCTTGGAGATGATTTCGCCAATATCCTTGCTGCCAGAACCTGTAAAGAGGATACAGAATAATTTGTCGATTTATCGATGACTTGATCAGTAAATAAGAATTAAAAAAAAAGTATGTCTTCGCATTCAAATAATCCATCAAATTCAATTTCCGTACCTGAATCCATCCATCTCCCTCCTACTTTCGCAGAATGGTGTGTAGGCATACGGAGCTCCGCCAAGATCCAAGTTAGCCAGCTCCTTCAAATCAGCTCTGACGACCTGCGTTCGGATGAAACCGTTGTTTAGTTTTTTTTTTTATCATCGATGATTATAGTATAATTGACGAATATTCACCTGATCGGCATCGACGAAGATGATCTTTTTCACGTCCAGTGGGAATAATACGTCCAAGAAGAGGATTTTGTATCCCCAAATGGTTCTTTGCTTTTCGGTCTGTTGATGCAGCCAGCGAGGCCATTTGTACTGTACCAACTCGTATTCAAAGCCGTACTTGACAGCCATGTGCGGTAAAAAGTCCTGGAAAAGAACGATTTTTAATGAATCGAATCACTGACATGATTGTTGATTGAATTATTTTTACCTTCAAAGTAGGCGAGAGATAATTTTTCAAGAACCAAAACTTGACGGGTGTTTTTGTGTGCTTTATGACACTGAGCATCATGATTCTGATAAACCTCTCATACAAATGTCCAGATGCTAGAGAAAAGATGTTCAGCTTCTCATCTTTATCCTCGCCTTCCTCGGCGTTAGTGAATGTTCTGTAATTAACGTGAAGCATCAGCATCAGTTTAAAGTCTAACATAAAATTGATGAAACTTTGATGAATCCTAAATGCAGAATGAGACTTGGAAGAAGATACGGTTCCAATCGTTCACCTTGATATTGAATCCCATAGACCGGAGCTCGGTTCATCTTCTGAGAGAAGATCGACGTTGGCCTTGTCTGGTTTCTTTGAGACCTTGAGCTTCAGAACGTGGCTACGCAACGAACTGATGACCACCTTTATGTCGTTTTCGTTCTGAATCACATCTTGACCATCGACGCTAGTGATGTCGTATATTTCAGCAGATCTTCCTTGACGCAGGCGTAAAAGCCACTCGCCAGGATATGCCTTCAGTTGGAAGTATCCCAGATTAGCCATCACAATGGTGTCCACCATAACAGGTTGATTTTTAGTTCCCAAAGTTATCTGTAATCCTCTCGGTGGATTTCCCATCACAGCTTCGAAACAGTGTCCTTCGAGAAGGAGATACTCCAGTTCGAACTCGCTGTAAATAGCATCAGCGATTCATTACATAATTTCTAATTAGTTGAATCAAACGATTGCATTTTGGTCAAAAAAATGCTCGCCTCTGTATTCCGATCGCTACATTGTCCAATTTGATGTTATCCAAGTCATACACGCTACGAACTACTTCGACGAGCCAATTCTCAGGGGCATGAATGTGCTGGGTGAGCAATGACGATGTTGGCAATTTATTGAATCTGGCAATAGCTCCGGAAATTTGACCATCCGAGGTGAATTGTAGCTCTGGTTCAAGCACAAATCGGTAGAAACTGAAAATTCAAAGTCAAATTCATTAACACTCATTATGAAACGATATGTGTCTGAGAATTAGGCGAATTGACGTACCTCTTCAAAGGCATGTCACTATTTTTGTCCAAGCAATTCAGGAACACTTTTATATGACAATTCAAAGTCTGTTGAAGAGCCAGTAAGATCGGTCCCAGCTTCTGAGCACCTCGAGAAACCGGGTCAACAATCGCGGTAAGCTCAAACGCGACGCTATCCGGATCATGCGCAGGTATTTTGATGGCACTGTGGAAATAATGTTAATTATTGTCTGGTTGAAAGAATATAAAACGAATTGTACAATAGAAAAAGTTACCTATGTTCGTCTCCGTGGAACGGGACGTCGAATCGGCTGCGAGTCTGAGGTCTTGGAACCAGCAACGAGACAATTTTCATTATCGAATCATCAGTGATGTCAGTTTTTTCTGGAAAAATAATACAGAAACAGTCGTAATGGAAAGCTACCGTCTAAATTATCTGAATGAAGACTATCTTACCATAATCGTCATCGTCGTCCAACAAATCAGCCTTGATCAAGTTTTTGAACAGTTTATCTCCGTAACTGTTTTGGCTGAATCGTTCCAGGAGCGCAAAATCTTCGCTGGTAAATGCCTCGTCGTCGTCAAAGGGGCCGATGATACGTCCGTTGCATATAACTGCTCTAGCTCCATTCTTCAAGTCAAGAGCACTTCGAACGTAGTGCCTGTGCACCGCTAGCGTTTGAGTCTGTTGTTCGACTTTTTTCGCCACTTCCTCATTCTGAACGAATAATTGGTATTATGATTCTCTTCCAATTGAATCTATTTCATCAATTGATAAGACAGAATTGGAAAAAGATGATATTCCAGACTCACCTCAATTTTATAACTACCAGCAGTGATACGAGCGACGGTATCGTCGTCGATAAGCTTCAGGATAAATTTCGTAGCATCTTCGGTGGGCAATGCAGCTAGTGCGGCAAGAGCCACTTTGTTTATGTCCATCTCAAGCTCGTCGTCATTTACGCTGTTCACAATGATACTTATTCTCACATCTGCATTTGATTTCTGTGAAACAAAAATTAGAGAAGAGCGAGTATATCAATGTAGATTCATGCTCCGATCATTTCGGACCTCTTACTCACCACATATTCCAACGCTTCCCGCAATAATTGCCTTCCCACTGCCAGATTCAGGTCTGCTACGATCCAGAAGGAGAACAAGTGGCGTACAGCGGTGCGTCTTGAAATATAAACGTAGTTCATCTGCTCCATGAGCCAGGCCGAGGTATCCTGTGGGCTCCACTTTGCAATATCATCCGTTTTGGGTACGCTACCGATCATGTCGAGCCAGTTGTGCTTTTCCACTTTCAAAACACGCTCGTTCAGCCTATAAGCAAAAATACAAATTCAAGACTTCTTAACATCATCTATAAAACTAAGCGAAATATCGGAGTTTCTCAAATGAGCGAAAAATTGCTAGAAACTTGGACTAGAATTTTTATTACTATTGTAAAACAGTCCTGAAACGTTAAACATCATTATCGTCCCAAAAAACCATATGTATTATTAATAAAAAAAATAGGTATCTCTCACCGTGGCATGACATTGGGCTGGTTCATAATGTAATCGATCACGTCGTCGCCTTCGGTGAGCTCGCCCCTGTACACAGCTTTTTGGAACGCTGGTGTCTGTGTCATAATCGTGGAAAGAACAGCCTCTTCGAATGATTCTGCGTTCAGTTGGCTCGACGGCAGAGGCACTCCGTTCAATAAGGCTTGTGGGAATGATTTGAATCCTGTACGTTTGACGAAATCATTGGCCAAATGACGACCAACGTCGTATTCTGACTCCTCTCCGAGTATGTAGCTTATATCAGCTGACGAATCGCGAGCTTTGATAGCTTTTTTTATCTCGTTTAAATCCGCACCGTCTTCGGTAATGAAATATCCAAGCTGAAAGAAATACGTGATCATAGAGTTTAGGATCTGGAGATAAAACAAAAGAGAATCTTACGTCTGATAAGAAACGCATCGCTTCCTTGTGCCCCAGAGATTCCGCGAAGTAGTGATACGCGTTGTTCACGGCTACGCTGGCGTCGGTTTGGCCCGTTACTGAAGTATCGTAGTTCGTAATGAAGACAAATCCAACTCTGAGCGGCGCTGAGTGCGCGTAGAGTGATTCGGCCAGAGAAATCAGTGGCATTGAGTCTTTGCTCAAAGGATCGACGATTATCACCTAGAATTGTGAAGAGAATATTGAAATTGACTCGATTCTTGTTTTCCTGATCGGATTCCGAATCCTCACTGACCAGATTGTAAAGATTTCTTCTAATATTTCTGAGCATGCCAGGGAACGTTGGTCGTAGAAGTTCGGTCAACGACGGAGACCATCGCTTGTATCGAGAATCGTTTTCGATATCGTTGACCCAGATGATAGCCGAATCTCTGATATCCATGGCAAAATCTTGGCTATCTCCGTTCGAAGACAAGTCTAACGCG
Source organism: Euura saliciscinereae (assembly GCA_018420115.1). NCBI lineage: Eukaryota > Metazoa > Arthropoda > Insecta > Hymenoptera > Tenthredinidae > Euura > Euura saliciscinereae. The sequence goes on from JAFFZH010013076.1 coordinate 6,628, forward strand.
AGCAGTTTGCTCATTTTTTTATTAGTGAATCCTAGAACGAGAATTAATCAACAATTTTATGGAAAATCGGACCACGATAATCCTTCGGTCTGATCACCCACCAATTTTATAGAGAGATTCCATTGCCCGTAGCTCCGCACGCAATGATTCCGAGAGAGTGAGAATATCTATGGCTTCTAAATCGAAGAACAGCCCATTGACAAACAGAGCTGTGTCGGTGGGCTGGATGTTCAAACTCGCAGAGAATATTTCCTGGTTTAATTTCATCTCTTTCTTCATATCAGCGTTCACCTTTGTTCTGATGAGAGATTTCGCCTGAAAATTTTAATCACAAATAAAGTGTTCTTATTCATGAAGCTAACAAAGTAGGGTAACAGAAAATTCTGTTCTATACCTGCATAGGGAAATTTTGAGCAATATCAGTAAGGGCGCCGATTGCCTCTTCGGGAGGTGAGTTCATGATTCTTTCCGCAGCTTGGTGACTCAATTCCTGGAATTGCCAGACTTTGAGTGCTCCAATCTCGTGGCTATTCTCGAGTAAATGCGTCTGCAACTTCTCCAGCTCTTCTAGCTTGTCGGGGTACAAATTCCTGCATAGAAAATAGCACACATATAGTGATCATTTTACTTTGAGGCAATAGACGAGAAAGTCATACTTCAAAACGCCGAAATTGATTCCCTCAATTTCTTCTAGTCCGTCGCTAGCAGATTCGGCTTCATTGCCAGAATTGTCTTTGATATCGGAGTCGTCGGTGGCTTTGTATTCCGTCGATTTCATCTGCAGTTCAACCCCATATCCAGATAATCGTAATTTTCTATCCGACCGATCCTGCGGGAGATGAAAAATTCGCTGTTAACGAATCGATTCAGTTTTGAATGCGAAATTGTTCTCCGACTAGATCCAATACCTTCACGTAATGGCGCAAGATATAATCAATCTTTTTCTGCTCCGCCAAGAACCTCAATTTCCTATGATATTCCAAGAAGTCTGGCGTCCCCATCTGGCCGTAGAGGATCACAATTTTACCCGACCTTTCTGCGGCGTTGTAATGATGATCGACGCTGTACGTGTCAATGTTACTGTCAGACATCTGAGAAACGTTGTTTTATCAGTACAAATTGTCTGCGTGAAAGAAAAATTCTTTTATACCTCGCTGATCAGCTCTCCAAACTCTTCCAATGAGCAAGAGAGCTTCCCACCGATGTCTGCAACGACGCTGCATCCCAGACTAGGAATGTCTCTGTTGACAGCCATCTGACTGAACATTTCAACTCTTGCCGAATACGTTCTGAGCGAGAGTCCTAATTTAAGTACGGCTATTTCCGCAGGTGTTAAAAACTTCTCGGCAACCTTGATGACCACATTATAGGTATCTTTGTCCGACGCTGCAAGCAAAAGGGATCACAAATCAACGTTGGTCAAAGTTTAACGGTTTTTATATAATAAAAACAAGCATCTGTTTGAAAAAATGAGGTTTTGGGTCATATTTATCGCCTCAGAATGAAAAAGAAGTGAATTTCATAACTTTTGGAGGTAATTCTTCGTCTCTTGGTGCAAAATTGTAGAAAATGTATCCTGCGACTCACCATTAGCAGGCAAGAGATGCGAGTTTGTTGATATTTCTTCGACAAACCCCCAAAAGTAGTCTTGGCTTTCGTCGCTGAGGTACTCGGCAACCTCCAGCGCGATCGGAGTCTCCTTCCACTTGGCGTCGATCAGGGTGGTTACATATTTATTTATCTGTTTATCAGCGCCGATTTCACTCGAGCATAATACTAGCGAGTATAAAAGTATAAAAACCCACATCTGGAAGCCATAAAACAATTCTATAAAAATATTCATTACGATTCGGGCGATTTTTTCTTTTATAAATGAAAGAAAATAGTCGTTTGTTTACATTGACGAAGCAAGAATAACATTATTTCAGGTCAATTCGAGGCCACATTTTTTTGCCACCAGTATTGACGGAATTTTTTCTTCTCTTTTTTTTGTATGAGATAAAAAAAAAATTAATAAAATATAGAAACTACAAAGCTGACGGAATGTAGAAAAAAAAGGATTAATTGGATGTGCTCATTGATCCTTTCGGAATTATTTTTTTCAAAAAACCTATGAATGAAGAACTATTTAATGGAAGAGAAAGAAAGGATAATAAACAACAATAAGAACGGCTGATGATTGATAGGAACAATTGAAAATCGGAGCATTGATTGAATAATTTTTTGGTAATCAGGATTCAAAGAAATTGAGGCACAGATTGACGTAGGTGAGAGGAATATGTCTAATTGACGTGTGAGTATGGAATCGTTCCGGTTAACCCTAAATTAGACAACGAGCAACGAGCCATTATAGATGAATAATTTTTGAATATTGAGTAATTGTACCTTTGAAAATAAATAAAATTCTTTATCCTACGTTAAAGAGTATTCATTGGTGACAGCAGCCAATCCATGCGACGCACGTGCCACCGGGTTACATACGCGACACTATCACAAGTATCACACAAGAATTGATAATAATAATACCGGAAAGAAAAAAAAAAGTACTACTATCCTAATCAACCACCGCTGTAAATTCGCAGCACTCGCACCAGCGACGACCGTGGCTAGTGGCAAGTGGCAGCGATACATCGTCAGTCCGCCATCTTTAAACTGCGATTACAACGTCGTCGCGAATGCATCGTTTCTCGGCTATTCGAACCCCTCTGCTGGATAGCAGAACTCAGGGGATCCCCTGTACTCGGTATGCTAGCGAGTTAGCCCCGGTTGAACGAGCTTGTGGCCGCCATTTTTGTAGTCCAAATCGACATTGACGCGCGGGATATTCAAATAGTGTTCAACTCACATCGATTCTAACAAAATTTTAGTCCATAACTAGATAATTAACTTATTAACTACATTTAAAAATTGTCCTCCCGCAATTTTCAGGGTTAGCGGCTTTACATATCATACATTCCCCCATCTTTCAGTAAACAAATGACGCCACGCCGAAGTGATGGGACATCGACATCGAAATATCGAAAAAATCGATGTTTTCAGAGCGATGTATCGATATTTTGGACCATTTTTATATTGTTGCAAATTTGAAATTATCAAATAATTCGTGATATTTATTAATTCGATAGAATAAATCTTTCTAATGTATTTCAAATAAGAGCCCCAATTGTAGAAACGAGTTATTAAAAACTTAAAAAAATCTATAAAATAATCCCTTTCAATGTTGAAAAGAAAAAAATCGAAAACATCGATGTTGACATCGATACTTTCTTCTAACATCGATATTTTATTTCACATCGATGTTGGCTCTCCGATGTATCGATGTGTGCAACATCGATTTTTTTTATTTCGATGTCCCATCCTACGTCACGGTATCATCGGACTACAAAGATGGCGGCTGTTTCACAGCTTCCTAAGCGGCCACACTGGGGAGCGCGATAATCTATCCAATCAGTGCTTCATTCGATGGCTGCATGAGTTTTGGAACCCGCGTGTTCGACTGCTTCGTGAAATCGGCTGAAGGTGGGGTGAATCGAATAGAGATTCTGAAATGTTTGTTACGGTCGAATTTCGATGAGACGGTGTTATTAATGGCGATTTTTGACTTGCCAAAAAAAAAGTAGTCACGAAAATCTTGTGTCTCTTAAACGCGGACGGCACGATTGCTGGCAACTTTGTTATATTTACTGATCTATTTTTTATCGCATTTAAATAATCGATATAACGTGCCGCGATTATAAATAAAACACAAAAGTATATAATATAATATCAAACTCGCCCGGCTGTGGAATTTTTGTTTTCATCAACCATGGCTAGCGTTTCGTATCAAATAGCAAATTTGCTGGAGAAGGTAATGGACCGAAATTTGTTGTATATTTATTTTCTATTAATAATAAATAGACGCTCTATCATCACTTCCTCGCCTCCGCCGTATTTTCGTACACACAAAATCAACTCATCATCCAATGGAGAGCTATACTTCGCAAGAACTTAACCTATCGGTATCCTACCCACTCGGCACCGACATTCAGCACCTTTTGCCACGATTTTATAAACAATATCCCAATCGGATTGGTCAATGAGTTGAAATCGAAGTCATCAATTTCGTCGTATCGCTCATAGCCCTAAAAACATCCCTTTTTCAAATTCTATCATAGCAAGATCAATTTTCTCTAGGTTTCAAATTTGTGCACATTTTTTTTAATGCGTTTCAAAAATCGACTTTCTATGTCTCTCCTACTTCTATTGACAAAGCGAGCAGCAAAAAATTCTCTGGGCGTGAGAATATTTGTATATATTTTCAGTACTTTTCTTCTTCTTCTTATTCCTTAATGGCTTCGTCCGTATTTCAGTACTTTTACGACTCGTATTTCAAGAAGTTTTTCTCGTTTCTTTGAATCTTCGAGAGCCCAATTTGATGTTCCAGAGGCAGCGCTGCAATTCTTTACCGTTTTTCTTTGTTTATCTTGGAACGAGCCTCTTTATTTCGAGTCATATTCAAGCGTCTTTGTTCGTTTGCAGATGACGTCGAGCGACAAGGATTTCAGGTTCATGGCGACGAACGACCTGATGACGGAATTACAAAAAGACAGTATAAAGCTGGACGACGATTCGGAGCGTAAGGTGGTAAAAATGCTGTTGAAGTTGTTGGAGGATAAAAATGGGGAGGTACAAAATCTCGCCGTGAAATGGTAAGAATATAAATTTAAATCGAAAAAATATCATCGCAGAGATTCTCCTAGAATTTTTGGCACAAACGCAACGTTTCCACAGAAATGTAAAATTCGTCTAATTTTAAACCTGTTTATCTCGCAGTCTGGGTCCCCTGGTAAATAAAGTCAAGGAATACCAGGTCGAGACCATAGTCGATGCTCTATGCGGCAATATGGTATCTGACAAAGAACAACTCAGGGATATATCAAGCATCGGTCTAAAAACCGTCATCTCCGAACTACCGCTAGGGTCAAACGCCCTCGCGGCCAATGTTTGCAAGAGAATAACCGGCCGCCTCAGCAGCGCTATTGAAAAGGTGAAGATCCGCTAGCTAACAAAGATTTCTAGAACCTGGTCGATCCAATTGTACCATTGATTGCAGCAAGAAGACGTATCCGTGCAACTAGAAGCCTTAGACATCCTCGCAGATCTTCTATCGCGATTTGGCGCTCTCTTGATCACCTTTCATCCAACGATTTTAGCAGCATTGCTGCCACAGCTCTCTTCTCCACGGCAGGCAGTCAGGAAGCGCACTATCGTGGCTCTCAGTCACCTGGTCACATCGAGCAATAATCACTTGTATAACAAGCTCCTGGACCATCTTCTGGACGGACTGACAACACAGAAAATTAAAAACGTTATCAGAACCTACATACAGTGTATCGCTTCTATATGGTCAGTGGATGGTCGAATAGTTTCCTCATTTGATGAACGATCTTATACTGACTCGCTTTTATAATTTCAGCCGCCAAGCAGGTCACAGATTCGGAGAGCAAATAGAAAGGGTGATGCCGTTCATCGTGCAATACAGTAACGAAGACGACGACGAATTGAGAGAATACTGTCTCCAGGCTTTCGAAGCTTTCGTTTATCGGTGTCCCAAAGAAATCACACCCCACATAAACAAAGTATGTGGACCAAGATCCACCGCTGAAAATCTATCGTAGCGAAAATGTGTATCTAAAATTGTCCAATTATTTCAGATCATAGAAATTTGTTTGGCGTACATAACGTACGATCCAAACTACAACTACGACGACGACGTGAGTGAACAATCCGACGGAGAATGGGTAGTTATGGAGACTGAAGAAGACGGCGAAGAAGATGCCGAAGATGAATACTCAGACGACGACGATATGAGCTGGAAGGTTCGCAGAGCAGCGGCTAAATGCCTGGAGGCTGTTGTGTCTAGCAGGCGCGAACTGCTTCCTGATTTATACAAGATTGTGTCACCCGCACTCGTCGCCAGATTCAAAGGTTCGAGTTTGATGATTCGATAGTAGGCAAGAATCTGACTGAATGTTTTATTTTTCCATTTCAGAAAGAGAAGAAAACGTCAAGTCTGACATCTTCCACGCCTACATAGCTCTGCTGAGACAGACTAGGCCAGCTACTGGCGTACCGCTGGACCCTGACTCCATGGAGGAGGAGGAAGGGCCGATTTCGTTGCTCCAACAGCAGGTGCCGATAATCGTGAAAGCGGTCCATCGTCAGATGAAAGAGAAGAGTATAAAAACGCGTCAGGATTGTTTCTCGTTGCTCAAGGAGCTTGTGATAGTTTTGCCCGGTGCTCTTACAAATCACATTCCGGCGCTTATTCCTGGCATACAATACTCTCTTGGTGACAAGAATTCTTCCTCAAATATGAAAATCGATACTCTTGCCTTCGTACACACTCTGCTGGTGACTCACCACGCCGAAGTTTTTCACGCTCACATGTCAGTCTTGGCGCCTCCCGTGATCACCGCCGTTGGAGATTCCTTCTACAAAATAACAGCCGAGGCCTTACTCGTCTTGCAACAGCTCGTGCAGGTCATACGACCACATGGTGAGCCTCTGAAGCCGGTTCTTGCCGCTGGTTTATGCAATTTTCACTACAACCGATCTTGTTCACAGGAAAACCCTGCAACCCGGAGTTTGCCTCGATCTCCACCGAGCTGTACCGCTCAACACTGGTCAGACTCAGAACTGCCGACATAGATCAAGAGGTCAAAGAGAGAGCCATCGCATGTATGGGCCAGATTCTGGCCCATCTCGGCGATTCTCTTCACGAAGAATTGCCCATTTGCCTTCCTATTTTCCTCGATAGACTGCGCAACGAGATCACACGTCTTACTACGGTCAAAGCATTGACTTGTGTCGCTGCATCGCCACTTAGGGTTGATCTCAAACCCATCATTGTTAGTTTATTGTTGAATTTGCAGTTTTGAATTTTGCTACCAAAAGTTGATATTTCGTTCGATTTCTATCCCACGTTTGTTCAACAGGAAGAAGCGATTCCGATTCTTGGATCATTTTTGAGGAAAAACCAGCGAGCATTGAAGTTATGTTCTCTGTCTCTGCTGGATACCTTAGTGCGTAATTACAGCTCTGCTCTTCACACGGATCTTCTGGATAAAGTGAGCCGATAGTTTATCAATAACATCAAAGATTGACCAACTGCTAACTGATTTACATTCTTTATCACTAGGTCACCGCGGAATTACCCCCATTGCTGAACGAAGCAGACCTCCACATAGCGCAACTGACCCTCACGCTGCTTACATCGGTCGCAAAGTTGCATCCAGTTGCCTTGACAAGGGTGTCTGATAACATTCTGCCGGAAATACTTGGTCTGGTTAAATCGCCCCTTCTTCAAGGTGAATATGCCGCCGAATCCCGGTTTTGGAGTACTAATTCTCATGCTATTGTTTCATGTTTAATTTGAAATTCGATAATTACAGGCGCCGCACTCAACTCCATGCTGGAGTTTTTCCAAGCTCTGGTTCAGGCCCGAATCCCTGGTCTCGGTTACAGAGAACTTTTGTCAATGCTTGTAGCGCCGGTCAGTCAGCCCCAAACTTCGGTACTTCACAAGCAGGCTTATCACTCGCTGGCCAAATGCGCGGCGGCTCTTACAATCACGTGGCATCAAGAAGCTCAAGGGGTTGTTGAACAGTTTTTGAAGGATGTCCAGAACCCGCACAGCGACTCACAGCATATCTTCGCATTACTGGTCATCGGCGAAATAGGCAGACACGTGTATGTTCACCTATAGCTCAAAGAGTAGTAAAACGGTTGATAGTATCGAAATTTTGAATGACATTGATGGATATTGTTCCAGAGATTTGAGCGGAATAAACTCTCTGAAGCACGTTATTCTGAACTCGTTCTCTTCTCACTCTGAAGAAGTCAAGTCAGCAGCTAGCTACACACTGGGCAACATAGCCATCGGAAACCTTCCGGAATATCTTCCGTTCATTCTTCAGGAGATCGAGGCACAACCAAAGCGCCAGTACCTGCTTCTCCACTCTCTGAAGGAGGTGAAGCCAACAGAAATTCAACAATTGAATAAACTTTAAATTGATAATCAAACTAATCGAGTTCTTCCGTTCGTAACAGATCATCACTAGCCAATCGGCGAGTCCGTCGGGTGTATCTCACCTCCAGAACTTTGTACCCTCAATCTGGATGCTGCTCTACAGGCACTGCGAGTGTACAGAGGAAGGAACTCGCAACGTGGTTGCCGAATGTCTTGGGAAATTGACACTGATCGATCCTGCCACCCTCTTACCGAGATTACAGGAATCTTTAAAATCGTCGTCAGCGTTGATGAGGACGACCACAGTAACTGCTGTCAAGTTCACTATATCGGATCAAGTACGTTTCCAGAGAACAGTGAATATGGTTTTAAAACCGAACACCAGCTGTAATCCAATGTTTTTAGCCCCAACAAATAGATCCGATGCTGAAGCAGTGCATGGGCCACTTCCTCGTTGCCCTTGAAGACCCTGACTTGAACGTTCGAAGAGTAGCTCTGGTGGCGTTCAACTCTGCTGCTCACAACAAGCCAAGTTTGATTCGCGACCTCCTCGAAATGGTTCTGCCCCAACTGTACACCGAAACTAAAATAAAAGTGAGATATTTGCGACGTTTTATGACGTCACGAATGTACAGATTGACACAATTTTCTCGTTTCATTTGCTATTCAGAAAGAGTTGATCAGACAAGTCGAGATGGGACCGTTCAAACACACCGTCGACGATGGTTTGGACCTCAGGAAGGCAGCCTTTGAATGCATGTACACGTTGTTGGATTCTTGCTTGGACCGACTGGACGTTTTCGAATTCTTGAATCACGTGGAGAACGGATTGAGGGATCACTACGATATCAAGATGTTAACTTACCTCATGACCGCACGTCTGGCTCAGCTTTGTCCCACCGCTGTACTACAGAGTGAGAAAACGACATTTTCTGTTTCATCACATCATTACGTTTCTGTTTTTCCATGCAAGATTCGATAATCATCCGGTTGGATATTCTAGGGCTAGAGCGATTGGTTGAACCCCTGAAAAGCACCTGCACCATGAAGGTGAAGGCCAACTCTGTTAAACAGGAGTACGAAAAACAGGATGAACTGAAGCGCTCTGCTCTAAGAGCCGTTGCTGCTCTCTACACAATTCCAGATTCCGGTGAGCAACGTTTATAGGATTGCTAATACTAAAAATTTTTTGCGAAGTATGGAGACTGAGTGTGGAAAAATACTAATAAAATTCGAATACCGATGCGAAAATATAGAGGCCAGATATCAGAAGAGTATTATACTCGAACGATTAGAATAAGTGTTTATATGACTGTATTTTTTTACTGATTACAGATAAGAATCCATCTCTGAGCGAATTCATTGCTCAGATAAAGGCGACGGCAGAATTACAACCGCTGTTTGAGGTGATACAAAAGGACTGTACGGGAAGCAACATGAACGAAACTAATATCATGGATCAAAGCTAAAGATTATTGATTTAATTTGGTTATTATTATTATTATTATATTTTTTTTTATTATTATTAATAACTTATAGATACCGTCGGTTAAGTACTTGTGGTAATATTATTCAGTTTATTTCCATACGCTATATTTTTCATTTAATTTCCCAATTTCTGATAACAATTTCAAAGAAATGTGATTTCCTGTAGTGCGTCATGTATAAACCTAAAAGAAAATAAATTTACCTCGTGGTAAGCTTTTATGATTATGTTAATCTTCAATTTTACTCATTCATTCTCAGACATATGTAAACAAAAACAATTAATCAACGGTTATCAAACAACAATTTTTAAATCGTTTAGATTTATTCAGTCATGTGATTTTTCTTTCGATCGTTTTATCGTTCAGATAAGTTTCAGATTATCTTAGAATGTATGGGATCAACAGCCTTGACGTTCTGAAATTTACAACTGCATGGATTCTTCGCACGTCCGATTTTTCATGTCTGTGTTTACAGCCCCTGCAGCTTATTTGTTTCTTCTGCTCTACAGAACCGCATCTGCTATACCGAAGCGGAAAATTTGGAATTGTCGGTCTGGTCGATATCAATGTCTTCCAAACAATTACTGCACAGAATTTTAGCATTTTTCGCATGATTCACTTGTTATTCGAGTATTCACAGATGTTCTTTGCCAGTGTTAGGTAAATTCGAGTCCCAAATCTCCATGAAATTTGGTGAACAATTTTAGTTTCAGTTTGACTATACGGTCATTGATGATATACTTGCGAAAATTAAGGTTGAACAATGATCACGTTAGTTTCATTTCTGCTTCACACGATTCGGCACGTAGGCAAGATGCCACTCGACAACGATTTATAGCATGCAATAACGTTTATATTAGCCTTGCAGTTCACTAAAACGATCTGCGGTCATATCAATCTTGTACTTTGAAGATAAAAACTGAAAGACCATAAAAAAACGCTTGTGCTGATTGAATCACTTTACAAGCCTCGGAAACTTGCTAGAATATCCCTAATATATGAAATAATTTTTACACTGTTTTCTGATAAAACAGACAATAAAAATTCGCCTAAACGTGAAGACAGAGGTTTATGGAAATGCTTCTAGCTCATCTTGATGCCAGTGGATATTGATTATCAAGTACGATCATGATCGTTAGATGCCTGATACCCGAAGGCGTGACCAAAGGACATATGGTTCGGTTTTCGCTTCACACGGTTCTGCACGTAGGCACACTGCACTGTATAGTACATAACTTAATTCAAACGCAATCTAGATAATAGTGCGTTGATAAGACTAGTTTACTGGTGTCACGAGCCAATGTAACGCGAGCTCACCGGCAATCCTCAAGTGTTGGCTGGGGCAATAAAGTGGCCGTGTAACCCACACTATTTCGTATCAGACTTGCTGAAAGTCATTTTTAATCTCTCTCCATTCTCAATATCATTTGTACATAAACTTTGAGGTTTTCATTTTCTGAAAAAAGAAGATTGATAACGTTATAGGTGCATGAGAGGATGAGAGGTGGACCAATTAGAACAAAATCAGTCCACCTTTACTTGGTTTCGGTTCCACATTCAGTTTTTTTTATTATCGTGATAAATTGGTTCCATTTTACTTGTTTTAGGACCATAACGATATTTTTAGTATGTGATATCCTATCTTTCTCGAGTTTTTCAGATTGGTATAGCCATGAATTATCGAGGCTAATGCATCCACGTCTACGTAATACTTGAGAATATTACGATTATGTATAATGTAGTATGCACGTATGCACAACGTTGTAAATTGTTATGATAAACCTTCTCATTGGGTCAAGAATCATCAGACTTTGACTATGTCGTCTTTAGTGTTTACGCAAATCATAAAATCACACCCCGGGCCTCTTCGAACGAAACGAAATCAGTATCGATATAAGAAATAATACGATTCAAGTGGACAAGTAGAACGATTATTATAATGAGTTTCACATTACGTTTTCATCCGCGTTAATTGCCGATGATTGGACGTTGATTTTATCGTTGCGTTCTGCAGTTAAGTGTCGAGAATATCTCCAGAGTCCAGACATAAACTTAATTGCATTGTATCTCAGAACTTTGCTGAGAAATCGTTTGTTGATTTATATGAAGCCTAGATTCAGTTCAAATAACTCATATTCGATAATTATGATCATTGATGTCACGATCAACGTTCTATATTCAATATTTTTTTATTCACCTAATCTGCAAGTAGAGATATTAATCTTGGCGTGGATTGAATTGAAATATCTTATTTGTCTCGTAGTTCAATTGTACATGACCTTTGAAAGAATAACCCAAATAAAAGAATGATCATCATAATTACATTTTTCTGCGGATTGTTTGTTTACTCGCATTATAAAGTGTAAGTATTGCATCATGCAGGTGGAAAAATTTTACTGTAAACATTTTCACCGCATTGCATCGAATTGGTACCTGCGATACAGACAAAACATTATTTCGCATAACTTCATTTTACGATATACAAATGAAGTATGTAAGACATAATGGACAACGAATTCACTTTAATGTCAATGTTATAACTGCACATCGACGATATCCATGATCCGGATATGATATATCCTTTCTTGAATTTTCAATCCTATAACAAATAATGAAAATGAGTCGGTATTAAAATCGCGATTTCTAAGTTTGAAGATGAAAAATGATCGTTTAATTTTTCAACCCAATTATAATTCTATTAGAAATTTTCAGCGAGTACGCCGCTGCAGTTTGAACGATTGCACCGTGTAGAAGTAATGGTCATACACGGGCAGACTGCAGACAAACGGGGCCTGAGCTTGGCTTCCAAGCTCTTAACCCGTGTACAGTCCATCCAGGATGCCACTTCTTCGTCACGTAGGCCTCTCGGTGTCTCGCAAAAAAGACTCCAAAAACCATTCAGACGCCTCGAGGGGGATCACGCTTTTTTAAACCATAACATGCATCGCGGTTCCAAAGGTTTATGTATCTGCTGGGACACGATGGCACGATATTAAAAAATAGAAACTACTCAGATAACAATCAATGTCGAACAATATGGAATCCATTTTCCACAAGCCCTATTCATTAACTAATCAGGCGACTGTGAAGATTTCATGCTATATCTATATACATTTCACTCAATAACACACACATACAGCTGGCCCGCAGGGGTGCAGCGAGGTTGAATAATTTGTGGTTTCTCGTATGTCACAAGAGGAATACTCGAAGAGTGTTGAATAACCGAATGAGAATGTATGTACCGTGCATGCAGAGGTCACCGTCGACCAGCGCAATATTCTACCTTGGTCTTCTTGGAAGATCTGTTGGACTGTTCTACGAGAGAATCGAGCCGGTACTTTTGCGGTGATGAAAAAAACGGGCTTCTCGTTCTCGATCTCGTACGTGATTCGTCTGATATTATCTCGGAATGATTACATTTCTCGAATGATAGTCCGAAAAACCAATATTTTATTACGAGTGTAAAAATGCCTGACCGAGCGAAATGCACTGCGGGTACCGGGTTTTGAGTTTATTTTTGCACTTTGTAACTGCTCGTCACTTGCGGCGTTAATAAACTGAACAATATTAACATAATGTGTGAAGATTTTCTGTTTGACATCAATAAATTCGTCCTAAAATTAGACGATGCTACCGATGTGGGAGAAAATCGGATTTTCAGCATCATTAAATGATATTCATACATAACTGCGAACATCGCAAAGTCTCTCGACCTTGTCTCTACTACAAATACTATGTGCGAACAATTATCAGTTTAGTTGGAATAGTTTTATTGTCGTTTCAGTCATTGGGCAACGATCGAATCACAGAACCACGAACATCGAATGCAACACGTAAATTAACATCGAGGACGAGTTGATTTAATTCTTGATTCGATGATGATGAAATATAACTTCGAGGTTTATTTCGCCAGTGTCCCGAATAGAAAGGACAGATCGAATCATGTTAGTTTTGTTTTCCTCTTTCTCTTTGTCAATTTTCACTTTTGTTTTGCCACACGATACAAAACCGAGGTGCGGAAGAGTGCTAAGGTGGGCGAACCAATAAGTTTGGAAGAACCTCTTGCGATTTGAGATAAGAAAAAGTACCCGAAGATCTGTAAACCTCGTTTTTTGATCCAACGAAATAGAGAAAAAGGGACAAAAACTTCTGACACCTTTCGATAGAGCCGCAGGAATTGGTTCCATGTTTAAATTGCAATTTGTTTGAAATAATGAACAGATAATGGATATTGAATCATTTCGCAAGGAACTGTTCGACAATCTCTATCAGACTGTGAATAATGAATAAAAAAAAAGAACGTATCAAAAGTAGTTTGACGGTCGATTTTTAACGGCTGGGAAAACGTCAATTAAAATACTGATTGTCACGCGAAGCAGCAGAGAACTGATCATTAATTACGAAATCTTGTTAGGACCGAATAACGGAACGCCTGTACTCGGATTATTGATGCATTATTTTTTCGGCGGGGGTCCGAGAGAATCTCAAAGAGAAATCCCGATCGTGTCAAATAAATCTCATTTTAATATCGATCGCTTGTTCACTGGCTCGTTCACCTCAACGTGTAATTATATACATACACCGAATGCGGTATCTGCACGTGGAAAATTAATTCCCAATATGTCTCGAGGCCAGTTATACCGAGAATATTTATAACGTGCAACGTCGCATTGCGTGCGGATTACCCGTTCGTAAAACAGAATTGCATGATTTTTTCGTGGTCATATCTCATACCTCCAAATCTGAGAATTATCACTTCAATAGTGGCTGGTAGTCGTCAGCATAACAGTTTACTTTAATGTGTGATACTAATAAGGTGTTTCATTTCACTTTTCCGGATCATCTGTTCCAAGAGGTAAAGTTGCAGGCGTCTTTCGCATTCGTAACTGTATCAAAACCATCTACGGTTAATTTCGGGTTTGATAACGAAGCCGCAATGAGGTAATACGAACCGACGCACTGTATACTATATTTGCTAAAACGGTGGCCACTTCGAAGAGTAAAAAAAATCCCTGTCTTTTCTTTACCACAAATTCTAATTTTACCCTGACTGAAATCCGAACGAATTGGCTATCATTCAAGTATCTGTAATCAATGGTGAAAGAAAATTATTTTTGAGAATAATTTATATAATAATTAATATAATAATAAGAATAATTTAGTTATTTATAATTCATACGAGTTTTGCTATTATTTTCATTGATCAAGATTTCCGCGCGAGGTAACAAAAAATCGCAAAATCTTTTATTTTGACTTTTATTGGACTACCTTAAAATTCCATGACTTTTCCCTGGCCAGTGGTCACCATAAATAAATTCATTTTTATATTGAGAATTACATAATCTATTGAGTGTTAGATAAACCTGACAGTAGAGAATCAATGCTTCAATAATTTTTTGTGAAAACTAACGATTCGCTAGACCGTGAACGAATACGTGCATTAGCCCACGGGCTCTCGGTTAGAAAACGTGGAAAATGATTAGAACGCAAATTTGTTTATCATTTCTGATTTTTTAAAAGATCTGTTCATTAGTTTATTACGTGTCAGAGGGATTTCGAAAAATTCTTCAAGATATCTGCTGGAACGAATGTTCACCCATTCCTCGTTCAAGTCGCCACTCATTTGTCCTATCAAATCCGACCGTATGGCAATTAATATTGCAGCATAGAAGTTGAAACGTTTCGTAAAAATATCTCAGGCGTAAAAGTCGCAAAGTTACATTTGGGTCTCGTACAGCTTAGTTGCAGCTGTCCTAGTTTACTGATAGAATAGACCACAATAAAACTATTCGTATAAGTTCAACTACCAAATATGTATGTACGTTCTGAACGTTTGTCAAAAAAATTCCAGACTCCAATTTCATGGATCATAATTCCTCCCTCGCGTTATGTCCCGAAAATAATCCCAGAGGAAAAATTCCGTGTCAGAATTTCACATAGTTGGTCACATGTCTTGATCGAAAAAGTAAAACGGATGAATAAATACTCCTCCTCGCTCATCTCGCTGTCTTGAACTCTAAACTTCGAACAAGGGCTTAACTATCATTTTTAAGCACTTAACGATCTTCGTACCCTTTGGACCACCCACCACGCGAAGATGAATTCGTTCCTCGAATTACGTTTGGGTATGAGAGAGTGGACTCTTATGCTTTTGGTGCATACTAATTGCAACGATCTCTGATCCTTGTCCGTGCATCATCAGAAAAAATGTTAGAGACAGTCGTTGAGAGGCGTGAAAATGATTAGGTCGAGGAGGTAGACGTATAATGACTGTAGCTGTGAGTTTCAGGCTAGATAACGATAACTTGCTTCATCATTATTGCCAAGAAACTCAACCTGAGACCTTTCTTGTGGTAAATTCAAATTGATTCTTCGGGGGGTTGATAATCGCTACCGGCGTCCAGAAGCGAGTCTCAAGGCACAAAGGTTCGGCTTGTTTAATCCTGCAAGAAGGATCACCTGCGATCTTGGGTGTTCGTGGTCGAGGAACTCGGGGCTCCTGAGAATAGATTTACGGTCGAATATTGTCGGGAGTTCCATGAGGAGTCCCACAGGTCGGGGATTTTCGGAACTGACCGTCCTCAAAACTCCTGGAAAAGTATTTGAGTGCCTTTATGAGTATGTGACAAAAAGCGTCACATTGACCCGCATAGATTTCAAGGGCAAAGTGAGAGGCGTGAGTCGTCCGTTCCGGCAGGTTTTCATCCCCTTCTCTAGCTCAGCTTTTAGTAGTTCCGTATTCAAATCCTATTGAACAAGATTCACGAGGCTATTTAGACTTAAACTTTTGGTAAACTGAAGAGATTCGAACACGTGCTTTATACCAAATCACAAAAATTGCAGGCTGCTGTATTTCTGTGCTGTTTGGTAAAACTAGCTGACGCAACTAAATTCCATCTTTTTATAGTCTGTAATGTCACGATCGTAAGTGCATCGTGCGATCTTTCGACATTATTGTTGTCCATTTCAACGGATTTAGCTTATAGTTAGCGGTGTCGTTCTGTCCATAGTTGCACTGACGACACATAAGCGAATTACGTTTATAGGTAAGCAGAGATCGCGAGTAAATTCTACGAACTCTGCAAAGACTCGTGATCGTTCTAAAGATATTCGCGCACGTGAGTCTAGTATTTTAATAGACTCATCTTTTCGCGATATGCTTTCAGATATCCGGCAAAGAGGAGTCGCTATAATGAGTGTCATTTTTCTCATACATTTCATATGTTACATTACATAAAATACATCAAAGAGGTTCGAGAACTATTGACAGCCAAAAATAACAGGGTGACAAAGGTAACGAGTTGTGACATCTGACGTGGTTGAAGAAATAATTGATCACGTCTAGGCATTGGAATAATTTTATTATTTTCCAAAATTTCAACTATTATCCCACAAGATAAAAAAAAATTATAGACTCATATGTGAATTTCACAAATGGCCCTTCTTTTTTTAAAGATATCTTTTGTAAATTGTAAACGGGGCTCCTCTGATGAAGACTCTTCATCGACGACGTTTTGCTGGTGACTGTGGACTGATCACTTGTTCCTAGATAAAGACCCAGGTGATGGCTGCGAGGGTGGGGGAGAAGACAGAGCTCGTGGTATAAAACCGACGGTCGCTCGAGCCACGGTGCAATTCTCAAGAATCGTCGTGGCTCGTTGAATCGGCTCCTTATGAGGTCAAGCATCAAAATTTTTATAAAAAAAAAAATAAACACGTGTTTTCTATTCGATGTAACATCGCGTTACAAGTTTTATTGAAAATTGAGAAGTAAAAATTCACTCTAAAAATGTGTATGAGAAAAGTATTCGAAGAGGAAGAGTCTTCGGGCGATGTATTCCTGATTCCTCACGATGCAACTGAACATGTGGATAAACATCAGGAGAAGCTAACGAAGGCTAAGGATCACTACATCAAACAGCATAACGAGATGCTGCTTCGAGAGGCTGAAAAATCTCTGGCAAATGAGACATCGGAACCACAAATCGTATCGGGAATCGAATCTGACCTTTTGGCCAAATCCACTGCACACTATAAGCTGGCGATTAATTCAATCTCCAAATTATACAGCGATTGGAAACAGTCTAAACCTTACAAGTGAGTTACAAGTTTTTGTTAAATATATAATTCACACATTTGAATGTAGAATCAGAGCTGCGAGATATTATATCTTCAGACTAAAATGACGTCCTTGAACAAATACATGAATTGTACTCTTATCTTGACAGTGGAAAAAATGTATCGTTAAAAAAAATTGATTTAGATCGATTTGTGCCTCTTATTCACACAGGATATTTTGCCTCATTCAATCCACACGGAATATATCTCATCAGTTATTCTTTTCAAAAAAACGGGAATAAAAAATTATTCAATCGGCACATTAAAGGCTCTTAAAAATCAGGAGCTGAGCTGCCGCAAGCGCGTAAAAAAGTTCCCCGGATGTGTATAGTAATGAAATCAGGTACTTATGACGGGTATGAAAGCTACGACGATTACAGGCATTATGCTGTCAAATTTATACCACAGTAGATAGTAATCTGTGTGTTCCGAGGGATACTTTAAGCGATAATGAATGTAAAATGTTTGTTCCTCTTCAAGTGCGAAATTACTAGGGCGCCTGCGGTTAATCTTCGATAATACTTAAATATGTAGTTGCTTTTATTTATGACACGATCATGATTACGTATATCTTGTGCAGATCAGAGTGCATGTATCGAATTAGGGTAGAATTCGAGTGATCGACTCAATTAATTGATTAATTAATTGTCGATTCAATATTCTAACCGTTGACGCAATTCGATTTGATTAGGGGAACAAGAAACTAAAAGGAATCGAGAGTTTGGAGATAAGGCGGCGCTGTACTTCACGAATTAACATCACCTGCATGGTATCTTTGATTAGAACGATATAGTTATCGCTGCTGTAGATATGATCTGCGAAGGCGGTACTGATGCCTGAACATAGGACATACGACCTTTTTTATCAAGAATTTCGAACAGTTCGTTCGATCTTCCATACTGCCGTCGATTGAGTCACTCTCATTGAAATAAAATCAGTCTTCAGACCTCGAATCTTCAAGTACAATGCCATTTGAGGAAACTAATATCCTGACAACGCTGCTGATTCCGATTGACTTTGCTGTTTGATCAAAGCCGGCGATCACTTGTGATCTCACACAAATCCGTGATTTGATATGCTTGTTTGGACACACTACATCCGTGATCCTAATCTCGCGGAATTTTGCCTTGTCTTGTTGCGGTATCGAATTTTGCGCTCTGGTTGTCAACACAATTTATATTGATAGAGCTTCAGCAAAATTTTTATACCTCTGTGATAAAGCCTCCGCGCTTTGAGATGTGATTTGGAGACTTTGTACACCATTCGATTGATTATCAGACCCAGGATTACACATCGTACTATAAACTCATCAGGGTCTCATTAATCAGTCTGTCAGTAACCAGACTCATGAGTCTCCGGTCAATTGACAACTAGTTCAATTTTCATAAGGTAAAAACGGTCATATTTTAGGCAAGGAAACTTCCGTGTCGCTACGATCACGATAAGAGTTACTGAACGACGGTCTGCGCCAGGAAAAGAACTGTGACTGAACAAAAGTAAAGCGTTATTATTCGCCATCCGTTTTCCACAACATTAGAATAATATCACGGTGTAATTTTTTTTAAATATATGTTTC
This sequence comes from Euura saliciscinereae, assembly GCA_018420115.1. NCBI lineage: Eukaryota > Metazoa > Arthropoda > Insecta > Hymenoptera > Tenthredinidae > Euura > Euura saliciscinereae. The sequence continues at coordinate 25,820 of JAFFZH010013076.1, forward strand.
GAGTACAGTGAAATATTTCGGTGCAGTACTGTTATCATTAGAGCCTCGTGAGTGTGTGCAGTCTCCGACCACGATTGACAAAATATACATCAGGCACGCTAATGACTCGTTCAGAATTTCATTCCGTCAGAAGGTCAATGTCGGAGGTAGAATAGAATAATTATATGATCCGTATATTTGTCGTGGATGCTATACTGCTATTGAGAATCGATTATAGAGAAAATATTTCGACGAACACGTTCCCTGCTGACACGACAAGAAAAAGAAGTCGCGTGATGAAATTACATGAAATCAAATCCCCGTCTAGTGCTTCGCACTATACCTAGGTATCCATGATACACACTTGAGTGATTAGAGAAATCAATGAAATAAACGACTACGATGTACCGAGTGATATTCAGCTGTACAAAGTCTACGGCCCCTCCTAGGAAATCTCAAATCTCTCGAGTGAAAATAATCAGCCAATCGGATCGCGGACAAACCTTGACTTGAATGTGTCCGAGTAATTTTTACCCCAAATCGAAGTTTGATTTTTGAACACTTGGGTCTAAAAGTACGAACATCGAATACGTACATCGGATAGCATCTCGTAGTCGAAAATATGGAATCATGCTCTTGCACATCAAAGTCGAAGAGCTTTCGTTTCGATAAGAGTGACCGTTTGACATTGTAGTCTTGAGCTCACAATATGGTGTTTCGGGGTTGTTGCACGGTCGGAGTTTCCGCTGGAATCGGGATATTTTTTGTCTCGTATGAGTAACACGCGCGTGCCACCTGACTGTGGATTACAGTTTGATATTTTGCCAGGGTTAAAAACGAAGATTTCGTACTCCCCGTTAGTTCACATCTTGAGGAAAAAAAATCATCCGTGAAAATCCTCGCGTCTCAACAAGAAATAAATCTGGAGATTCTCCAGCCCAAAAATTTTCCTAGCCTTCTGAAACTTTTCCCTCGTTAATCCACCGGCTTATTTGATCAACGAGAGCCTCGTTTATCCCCCTTACAATCCGAAAGATGGATTATAACATACGGGCTAGAAAAACGTCTCTTGTGACGGCTGGGTGGCAACGTGCCAACGTGCCAACCTGCACGTTTACCACCTCTGATAAGTGGCTTTAACGTAGGCAATCGTGGGCCTGCTTTGATACGTATATTGACCCATACGTTGAACAAAGTCACACACACTCTTCTGTGACACGCGCGAATCGAACCAGCTGACACTGCTCTACACAACAATATGGGGACATAATCGTACCATTACCAATCCACCTCTGTTCGTACTCTGCTGTGATCTGTGATATCCGACAAGTTCGAGTCTATTAGCCCAAATCACGTTTCATGTACGATGGGAAATGATCCACTGATCCCAACTCAGACACGTGGCTTTAGATTTTATGCTCAACTGGCCTCATACGGGGTTCATGTGCACCAATCAGTCTATTATTCGAAGTTCTTTAAGCTGCACATCTTCATTCCTTCCATAATGATGTGCCCAGGATCTGTTTTTTCAACAGCTGCACCTTTCAAGTGTTGGGAATTTGGCATCAACGTTCGATAACCAGAAGGCAAAACCAATCGCTGATTCATATGTCAAATCACGGGTAGATTGAGATTGGAGAGAAGATCATTGGCTGTGTGCACTAAGGGTGATGGGAACCCTATTCTGATTTTCATTACTCATGAGAGGATCATACTGGGAGCCAAGGGTCTTCCGGACTGATTGAATTTGACTTTGTTAAAGTTTCTACATTTCCTGATCCGATGAGTTTGTATTTTGATCAGTGCAGGAGCGGAAACTAGGGTCAATCGCCCCCTGTACCAACACAAGAGCATTTTGTATGTTACGCAACTGACCTATTTGTGGTAACTAATTTAGAAAATGTGCGTACGTGACTGGCTCACCATACGGCTCGACACAACACACCGACGCGACATACGTCATAAAGCTTATATACAAGACGATGACGCGAAATGTTCGTTCGCTAAGATTAAATGATTCTAAGCTATTTCGGAATAGCTATAGATCATATATACTTAACTGTTTTACGATTACGTAGTGACGTATGTCACCCACGTGTGCTAGTCACGTATCACGCGCCACTGCAAAGTCAATGAGCTTTGCGTAAAATTAGCATCTGCACAAATGGTACGGTATTACATGAGTGGAAAGATTACTATATGATGTGACAGCATTACGCGCATGTTTTTTTGTTTTTTCATAATCGCAATCAAATTCTAATAGTCTCATCAACGGAACTGACAATGAACTTCAAGACTTAGATACAAATCAGATTTTACCTCATTGTCTAACGATCACCCTGAACTTGCTCTATAAATTCTTTGAAGTGACCATTCGCTCTTTTTCGAGTGTCACGATTTTCACTCTTGTGGAGTGAATCTAGTCACTCTAAAAAATTTGAAGAGTGTGTGAAGTTGATTTGCACGGCTAAATACAATTCTTGATATAGAGTCATTTATTTCCGCAAAATTTCATCAACCATGATTGATCAGTCGCATTGCTTCAATCCCAACGAGGCATCCCACCATCGCACTCGTATCGTTGACACATTATTCCCCCTGAAAATATAGCACCCATGACCACTTTCAAAGCACCAAATCACGATGAAGACTTTATTGGTCGCTGGCTCCTTTGAGATCGTAGAAAACAAACAATAATAAATTTATCGTTTGCATCATATCTGAGTCTAGACTCTGAATATAGAGAATTGAAAAACACTGACTCATTTTTGCTCAATATCTGACGATGTATTGGGCAATATTTGGATGTTCATGTCGAGCAAAACTATGCGCTAGAATTTCATGTCCCTATTTTCAGATATTTTTTATCCCCACTATTATACAGTCGGAATTACTGTCTGCGACGCGACTGATAGATGATATAGTTGAATGCCCTCGCACTTTTATAACGTCTGGAAGTCTGACTTACAATCGGAAAGAACTGGATTAAAGATGAGGAGGACTGCCTTATAAGATCCAGCCGGATCGTATTTGAGAGTCTTTTTATAACGTTGGAAATTTCTTCCGGAATTTTGTGCGCTTGTAGCTGCAGCGGTAAATCAGAGGGAAAGTTAACTTATGGGATAATTAAGTATTCTGTAAGGATTCACATAATCCACCAACGGGATAAAAAAAAAAAAACACGTGGATTTTCTTCACCTTATTCTCAACACCGAGACACATTTCATTGTGTAATCTGCCATAGGCAGAATAAAACACCTCTCCCGTTTGACCGGACCAGTTTTTAAACCTCTAGAGGCGATTAACGCCTACCTGGGACAAAAAAGCTTTCACAGGATATCTGTTTGGTCCTCAAGCGTGTCAGGAATTCGCGCGGTGTAGAGAAAAAAAGCGACAGCAGCGACACCCGAGTCTTTGAAAAACATCGGCCATAATAAATCTGCCAGGTTTAAAAGACACGCAAATACAGATCAGAATTGCTTCGAGTATCCAGGTCGTAAATACTTGAGTTCAGATAGTCGAGTAAACATCTTATCGATAGTCTCGTAGGTGTTGTCCTCATTGGAGAATGGAAGTAGGAAAAAGGCCACTGACATCTATCTGATCTACCACATTCCTGATCATGTTCCGGCTACTGCAGTTATCTTCAGATATTGAAAAATGTCGTGGTCAAAAAGAGTGATAAATATTTTCCTGCTTTCAATGTTTGTCCGGTACCTAATCTTTTCTCAGGTGTATGATTGTACAGTCTTTATGCACGCGTGTCAACATGCTCCGACTATCTAGGTGCAAAGATTTCCAGCTGATATGATCAAATGGGCGAATAAAACACGATTGTTTCAATGAAACGTTGAGTAATTATCTTATGACGATTACGATTAGTGACTTGAGTCAGTTTAGCGAGAAAAAGAACTGATCTAAACACGTTTTGCGTATTAAGATAAGGGCGAGAATCGATGAGTTAGTCAATCGTGATAAACTTTAGCAGATAGTGACGTCTTCATACGCCAAATTTGATCGTAATTGGCCGAACGATACGCGGATTATCTTCTGCGCGTTCACGACGAAACACACAGCTGTAATGATTCAAGTGTTATCGATAGGGGAAAATTACCAGCGACCGTACTCGCGATTTATGATCGAAGATCTCGGATCCCGGATCTTCTGCGGTGCTCGAAGACGAAGAGTATGGCGAGGTAGCGAATAGGACATAAAAATAGGTGCAAAATTATGCGAAGGTGGAAAATTATGCGTAACACACTATTGACCGTATTGTGTGACGGCTGTGAAAAAAACAAAATATTCCATCTTTTTTACTCGAAGAATGGAAAATAAAAAATGGGTTCTTTCTACAGGTCTTCGATCCCGCCAAAGTTTGCTTTGCAGGCTCAAATAGAGAAAGAATCTCTCCTTGGTACAGGAAACCAAAATTAATTAATTTGTTTCGTCCAGTCTGATAAATTAAAAATCGATAATTAAATAGGTATATTCACTTGTAAAAATAATTCTATGTTCTTTTTCATTCTTGGTTGTAACCGCTTTAACACTGAGGCTGTAGGGTATATTTGAAAAGTATAGAGTCTATACTATAGACGGTAGGTACAACGATAACGAAAAAAGTTTTCATGTCTGATAAGATTCAGATACACTCGTCACAGGTTTAAAAAGTTCGACGTTATTGATTCAGATGCTTGTTCATATTAACGCCAAACCAGCACACATTGAAAATGTCTCCTCTTCTAACATTTGTTGTGCACTATGTTTTGATGAGCTTTTGCTCCGTTGCATTTGGATTTGGTACGTTCGGATCATTTGCAATCCTTTTTTTTTCTTGTAATTCGTGGATGTGTATTTGGACATTTATTATCTCTCATCATATAATATACACCCATCGTCATGTTTTTGCTGTCAAAAATCGCGAAATTCACGTCCACGTAGGTAGGTAATTGAAACGAACTGTAGATCATCCGTATTTTTCACCGAAACTATATCTTGTGTAATTATTGATTTTTGAGAATTTTTGCAAATATTTGACATATATGATTTTGACAAATGTTTTAAACAATTCGAAATTGAACGACCGACAGTTATGATTCGTATGTGTCGTAGTATACTCTAGATTTTTTTTCTTACATCAAACGGATGTTTAAAAATTCTACGGATATTTCATTGAGGAAAGAAACAGTCGTATATCTCATACACATCTGCGCAGATTAGGCTTCGGGTAATAAATCAATTAAATAGAGTAGATAACAATGATCGGGCTTATCGTTAGTTACGTCTCTGATTATACAGTGAACTTCAATAACTGCTGGAGATTAAGGGAAACGAAAATTAACAAATTGGTATCCGCGTTTCAATTGAACGACGCACAAAATATATCATTGATCGAACCGAACATCATTGATATTCTATTTATAGTAATTACTGGTACCACTAATCGCGATAATAAACACTATACGATACCTAATGAACCCAAAGTACCGCAAAATACGTGAAATCGCGCATATCTTTTATTATTTCATACTAGATAACATTTTTCTAAACATTCGCAATAAATACGTCGTAGCACGTTTTCGCTATCAGATGGAGAATACGGATTATCCGAAGGTCGTTCGTCGATTTTTATTTTTTCATTATCTCGTTACTACATCTCGTTCACTGTCTTCCGCATTCTTTCTATAGCCGATTTCCCCCCCAAAACAAATAAAAAATTACGATAAGAAATACTTTCGCTTTTGTAGCCCAGTAGAACCACGAAGATTACATCGCCCAAACAATTTCACCGACCGTTTGAATGAATAAAATGATATTTTCTTTCTCTTTCCAGGATTTTATTCTACACGACGCAACCGGCTCATGTGATAATGATCGCTGCTGTTCTTTGCGTTACTTCCGCCTTGGTGCCATCTGATCGTACGAACGCAGCCGGACATCCACATTCTCGTACAGCTTCTTTCGTCTATCTCACTTCGTTCGTTGTACACTTTGGTTCACAAATCTGGATGACCTTCGTTTCAGGTGATTAAACCCAATCAAGTTCAATTTAGTATCGAATTTTATCAGTAGAGTTCAGAAAACTTGAAGATAAGACAAAAAAAAAACATAAAAATCATCATAGATCGAAATCGGATCAATATTATCAAGTTCATTTTTTCAGGTCTCTCCCTATACTTCGCGCTACCCAGACACGCCTTCGGAGAAGTTCAACGCATTTTGTTCCCGAGATATTTCAGCATCAACGCTTGCCTCAGTTTAACGACGCTCTTGATATTCGTCAAACACCATCCAATCACAACTTGGGACATCGAAGTAGCGATCCAGGTAATTTATCTTTGCTCAGAGATAAAGATTCTAGTCCCACTCTATTTTGGAAGAATGAAGCGTGAACCTGTTGTCGTTATTTCCTTAGGTCCTCGGAATGTCCGGTGCATTCTTCTTGGAACTTGTGATACGTCTTTACCTCACTCCGCCGCTCTTGCGTCTCATCATTCAGAAGACTGCGCTAGAGCGTACGGCTGGAGTAGGCGGTGAAATTGGTCGCCACAATACAGGAGCGTTGAAGCACTGTCCACACTACTTGGTCATCCACCGTGCCTTCCGCCGAGTTCACGCCACAATTGCTATGGGCAACATGTTGACGATGGCATTCACGGTCCTCCATCTTCATTATATATCGAGTAAATTATGTGTTCTGTAATAATATCGAATAGCTCATTTAAAATGGCAGTACAGAAGTACGCCACGCACTGTATAATTTGCAGTCGAGCGATGTAGCTTGCCAATTATCATTATTATTATCATGAAATTTTCTCACATTATAGACCTCTGTTCGATATGTAGTTACAATGTACGCATATAGTATGATTGCGGTAAGACTGACTGACAAAGAAAAAATGATTGAGGTTTCAGGATCTCAATATTTAAGTGAATTTTAGTTTCAATTAAAGTTTCAGAAGAAAAAAATTTCTGTAAGTTGGCTTTGGCAGTCATCGATAGTAGAGAGTACATTGTCTAGGTAAATTAAGTTAACGATTAATGGAAAAATATTCTAGAGATTTAATTTTGTCGGAAACGAATGGCAATAACGTGGCTTCAGATTGAACAGTATTTGATAATTATTGTCGAGAGTAGAACTCACAGTGATCAGACGCGCTGACATAATCATTACTTTGTAGATAATCTATTCGAAAGTCAGCCAAGAATGTGTTCAATGTATATATTCTATCTTTTCTCGACGCTTAGGAAGATTTTTTTTACAAACAAACTAAATAAAAACTTCATCCATCTCAGATATCCTGTAGTCAATACCAAAGGTAGTTAAAAGAAACAATACTGATAGATACGTTTGTACTCTTGTTGACACAGTATCAATAATTGCAAGGCAGTGCAGGACTAGAATCATTCGATCTACGCCCTAATGATAAAATAAACGGCAAAGACTGTCCGATGATCCTGGGCAATTGATTAATTTGGAGCATTTCAACGGCATTTTACCGAATCAATGTGTTTTAGAATCTGGACGATGATCGCTAGTCGTTGCACTACATTAAAATGTCACAAGCCTTGTTGGAATATGACGTAACGCGTCGAGTTATGTATAATGTCACATTATCATAGTTATGGAAATGAAATAAAAATTACTCTGCATCAGAGTAAACGGTATTTGTTGAACCAATAATAACAAAAAAATTATTTTTAAAAGTGAATGAAATCGTTTGTCTCGTTGGCCAATGCAATAATTTACGTAATTGCACCTACTTAGTGTGATCATAGTAGAAATAGGAGGATTGAAATTCCGATTTTCGATAGGATTTCAAATTTCTTTTCGTTATATCGAGTGAGTAAGAGATTATTGAATCGCCCTCCATCATCCCATAAATTATATTTCTAGACTGATATTTAATTTATATAATCATCTAAAATTAATCTCATCTATGTAAATATTGCCCTGATTCTTATTTCCATAAATATTTAAGTTAAATTATGGATGAATTCATTCGAAATATATAATCATCGCTTTTCTTAATTAACAACACACACGGACTGTCAACTTTTATTCCCTTTCCGTTTTATTGATCTTTGATTGAATTAGACTAGTTAGACTAGTATTTTATTATACTCATTTGCAGTTGGTAAATTTTATTCAAAATTTCGCCTGATACAGGCCAATTTCACAATTATTATTATTATTATTATTATTATTATTATTATTATTCATCAATGATATTGTAGAGTTACGAGTATTTCATAATCAGCATTTATTGTCCAAAATCATAAAATTTATTTACAAATCTGTAAAAACCTTTTTACTATTTTTTATTTTTATTTTTCCATTTTTTTAACGCATATCCTACAATGCGAAAGTCGTAGATTTGTAATCGTTCGTTAACACAACGCCTATTCCGATATTAATGCCTCTTATAATATAGATATTTTTGGCTATCGTTTAATTATATTATCACATCTTTTTTTTCAATCGAATAATTAACTGACAAACACCTCGACTCGCAGTATTATGATAGCATTGTGAAATCGCAGTTCGTTCATCGTTGGGAAAAACTTCAAGACGTATTTGAAACGCTTTTTACTCTGAGGTAAGTTATAGGGCATCGAATTCTTCATTGTTATAAATTATTGAAAAATTATTATCAATAATTCTACGCTATCAAACTGCTAGAACGATATTACACGATTATTGGTATACAAAACTTCATTATACTCTAATCGATCGAACACATCAATTGAAAACAGCGATGGCTCACTTTGCTGTATAATTTCTGATGGTAGATTTTCGCACGAAATGACAGACCACTGATTTCAATTAAAGTTACTTCAATACATTCTTATGAAATAAGACTAACGTTACTTATCACTTTATATCTATATATGTGTTTAATTACCTATTTTATTTATGAATTAGATCGGTACAGTACGCGTACCGTGTATTACGAAGGTAGAAACTCGTGACCAAAGTTGTCAAATTTTATACGAATAATAAAATATAATAATATATCCCGCTCAGTTATTCGAGATCTGATTAATTATTTTTTTTCATGACAACTTTAGTTCCAAGTCTAAAAGGAGGAATAATCATCAAGTTATTGAAATAATAATTATGAAATTATTTTTTCCAAGGTAATTTAACGAATTAATCGATTGGGAATAATGAATGATTTTCATAATATTTTGTTCCGGCTAATCCTCATTACAATTGAAACATCCAAAGTCATCACTGTCTTTAATTTTCTCGAGTATCCAGTCGAATATGAGATCTGAATGATCGTTTATTCATTGTAATAACGATAATAGTACGATAAACTATAAAAATTAAGTAACAAACTATTTAAAATTTTGCTTAAACAAAAATCATCCAGATTTGAAGTTCGCCGCCTTTCATCACCGACTAATTTGATCGCTAACTCGTAATTGATTGATTTTTTAAATGAAAAATCGAAAATAAACGACAGAAGTAATACAATTTGACCTAAAACAAACTTGAATTGTAAACTTTCGTCTGATTGCTTTACTCAGAATCGTATTCCAGCTTCGTTGTACCTCTTGACTTGTATTTCTCGTAGAAAATCAAGGATCTACTTGTAATCTTCAATCTTATTACTGGCTTCACCAGTCTTCGGTACATACATCTATCCTGAATTCAATGCGATTATAAGCCCATTATCTCGCACATCTACTCTGCTTTCAATCAATTCGGTAAAACCTCCCCTCTACAGAGGCAACCAAATTCTATTACGCGGTACGACTACAGTGTGGTCATCCTCGCCGTTCTGGACCAGGGTAATCAAGAGTGGAACGAGTACTAGATAGGTAATGGATTATCTGAAAGATGCGCTTATGATATGACATGACAAACGGTGATTATTAGTAGATAATTCATATGGTTGAACGATCTCTGTTCAATCGAATCTATACCTTATCGTTATTATCGTCAACTCTGCATCTAGCGGTGCGGAGAAACAGAAAGAAAATATAGATCGAAGGATTCCATCGAGTCGCGTTATGAAATCCTCAAACAGTTCTGAACCGTGTTCACAAATTTGGTCAAGATAAACAAAAAATGTCCGTCGAATTACCTAGACTCGTAAGATTTCGGCAGCCTTGTTATAACAGATAGCTATCCAGTCTGGCTGCGTCGCGCCCCATTGGATCTGGTTCACCTCCCCTTCCGCCGCGGTGTAGGCAAGAATTGGGTCCTCTATGGCTCTCGGCATCTGCTGGATGTCCCAAATCAACGCTTGGTGGTCATCGCCCGCTGTACAAATGTGGCAACTCGAGTGTGGTGCCCATGCTATCCCATTCACGCTCGCTCTGTATCAATGAACAGATGAAAGAACATTAATAATTGATCTTGTGATCAAAATCGAATCATAAATATAACGATGATCACACCTGTGATTATTGAGCCTAGCAACGGGCGTGCAGGGTACCCTGACGTCGAGAATGATTACTTCGCAAGCGTCCATAGCGACTGTAGCGAGATAGTTGGGATCCTGTTTGTTCCACGCGAGTCTGAGGAGCGGCGTGTGCTGGGGATCCTCATAAATGATCGTAGAATGTTCCAAGTGCCTGAGATCGAACATTCTGACAGAGCCATCGGCTCCGACGGAAGCAAACATGTCCCTCCCTCCGCCGGCGCGACTGAACGCGATGTCGTATACTTCCTTGTCATGGGCTATAAGCTGCGTCTTAACGTGTCCAGTGACTAGATTGACCCTTCCCAAAACCTGCCCGGTCTCCAGACCCCATATGGTGCACGTAGTATCGATACTAGACGTCCCGATGAGGTTGGGATCCACCTCGTTCCAGTCGAAGGAAGTCAGGGGTGCGCAGAAATCGGAATTCTTATTGTTGTTCAGGACACATTCCAGCCGAGTCTCGGGCTCCGCGGCTCGCCACACGCGCAAATAATCTCCGGAAGTAGCCAGCAGGTCCGGAAACAAGCCTGCGAACGAAAACGAGAAAAGTTAGGGTGAATACCGTCTTACGTAACGAAGCTCGACTCACCCTTGCTGTCCGGTATCCACATGATCTTGGTGGTCGGATAGGGATGATCGAAGGTGCTCTTGGCACTGAACTCCGAGGTCTCCTCGTCCAGAGACACGATCTGTACCTTGTTGTTGTATTCTTCGACGAAGCTGCCGAGGGCGAGTCTGAATCTCTTGTCGGGTCTGACGGACCAGTTCATGCTGTAGAGGGGCCAGGGGGCTTCGTACTTATAGATTTCTTTCCGCTTAGGCGGAACGCTGTGCAGAGCCATTTCTGGGTTCTGCGTTTTGAGACTGTTTCGTTAAATTTGTTGGTTAGAAACTCACGCCGGTTGCTTCGACGCTGGAATTTTCCGGAGACTTTGACGATTTATGGAGGGAGGATTTTTATAGAGTTGTGTTCGGCTGGGATTAAAGCACTGGCACTCAACAACAAATTATTGTTGACATGTTTGACACAGTGATAAGAACTCGCGTACTTCGCTCGGATTCTTCCGATTTTTTATGTGATGATTGATCGATAACTGGTTAAATTAATTGACGGATTGATTTACGCTCGCGGAACATTCTTTTGTAAACAGAAAATCGGATGAGCGTATGTATTTGCTATTTCCATAAACTCACTACCCTCGTCAATTAATCAGAATGCTGACGGACGTCAAAATACCGGATCTATCATCTCGTGAGGGACGCTAGACGCAACGACTAACTGATAAGATAGACGTGGCAGGTGCATCGGCATCACGGTCGTATACACAGGTCCGGCAACTCCCATGGTGGGGGTGGGTCCCTTAATGAAGCTAAGTTTGATTTCGCCTGCTGCCACGGCTGCTGAGGCGCGCTAGAAGCCTAGTACAGAGTTGGAGTGTAAACAATGTTCATAAGCTATTTTTTGTACATAACGAACGTCACAGTTTTCCTATAGTTTGTTATTAACAAA
>JAFFZH010013077.1:0-26285 GCA_018420115.1 Euura saliciscinereae
AAAACCCCTTTATTTTCGATTTTCGTAGATATATACTTTATTTTTATACTATAAATAATAGTAACCAGTAGTACTTTAGACTCTTCACAGATATTCTATGACACGAACACGAGTTTCGGCCGGGCCGAAGTTTCGGCCGACTTTGGCCGAAACCGAAACTGCGGCCGAAACCAGCATTTTTGGCCGAAACTGGCCGAAACCGAAACCGAAACCGAATATTCGGTCGGACACTAGTTGAAAATAACAATTGATTTGCATTAAAAAATTATTCAGCAAAATATTCATTATTTGTAATCAGTTTTGAGATGACATTTAAGGGAAAATTTAATTTAAAAAAAAAGTATGTGCCGTGACGACTGACTGGCCGAGTCAGTCAGTCGGGTAAGCCCGGGTACGAGGCTGTACATTTATGTCCCCACCGGGCCTTCGTAGCTACTTGTATAGTTAGCCACTGCGTAGGTCGTATATTCGCCAACTTCAGGCGTATGTTCGGTTGCCGTCTTCAGGCGCAGATTTTAAATTCGAAAAATTTGAATTTCTTTCTTGATAATTGTTATAAACTGTATAAAGGATCTTTTATATTTATTATTGAGATCTGAATCAGGTTATTTCTTGGTTTATAGTTTAAAAAAAAACCCAAATTCTCAATAGAATTTACTTATCAAGATAATTTGACTAGGAACATTTAATTTGAAAGAAACAAAAACGATTGCATACTTACATTTTTAAAACGTTTTCGCAGTTTTTCTTGACTCGACCTGATGATCATCGTAGGATTAAATTGAAAATTGATAATTTTTCATGTGAGAAAATAAATGTTAATAGCGAAAAAAATTGTTGTGGGGTTTGAATTTTTGTCATTTATTCATTACGTACTTCTAATGATGAAAAACAGACAAAAAACTTTTACAAATAGTAGATATTTGTTAAATGAAATATGTTAATGAGTAATAATGATAATTCCACAAATTTGTATAATTCGTGTTTTTTTTTGTGTGTGAAATAAGAGAAAGAAAGCCCTAGAGTAAACGACGTTACATACATATACTTGATACATATTTGAGAAATAGAAAAAAAAAAAGATAACTGGAAGGCCTGATAGCAAAATGGCTAACTAATGCATAACGTCTACCTTTAATTACCTTTCGTTCCGTAATTCAAGCTCAAAAATCATATGTTTAGTATGATCCTCCGAAGATACTAAAATCGCAGAGAATCATAAACCTTGGATCAGTGATATCGCCGTAATAGACAGGATACAACTCAAAACTTTCAGCCATTGAATTGAACTGGAAAAGAAATAGGAAAATAAATAATAACGAATCGGATGATTAGTTTGCACCCAATTTAAAACAAATAATTACACTAAATTATTACGGCAAGGATACACTGATTAAAAGATTCTATTCTCGGTCTGAATTTGCAATTTAAAGTATTATTAATGTTAAAAAAAAATCATTGCTGAAACAGCGATTTGTTAGTTTGATGAAAACAAATTTTGTTCTTTAATTTAAAAATTATCTCTCAGCTGTTAAAAAAAATATATATTATACTAATAATAATAGTTTTATAGTCAGAAAATAGAATTGCGATGAATTCATGGCCTTTAATTCTCAATACTCGAGGTATTCGTGCAATAGAATTCTTCCACAACGTTCATCGTTGAATGAGAACTAAAAAGAAATTTTTGGAACGATCGGAATTCCATCGCACCGAATACCGTAATTTAAAATGCTAGAAACTTGCGTACAACAATTTAGCTATTAGTCTCTGGCAATCTAATGAACAACGATTATAATTAATATCCCTACTATTATATTATATTATTATGCTTATATGGCTTAACTATGTAATTATATACACTCTGAATATGATGAACGAAACGAACTAATCAACATCAAAACTGAAATTCAATGAGAAAAAAAAAATAGTTGTTAGTACGTTTTTGTGCCTCAAACACCCAATCGGCTGAAAACTCCGGGCTTGACCATCCTCGCCATCATTGCAGTCTTGTTGAAAGTCACCTGCTTCGCTCCCGTCGTACCAAGACGAGCCTTTGCGGGCAGGGCGGAGGCTTGTTCGGAGGCTGAAAGACAAAATAATATCCAATCATTGAACATCATCAATCTCTCGCGATTGATGTACGAAAGAGAAAAATCAGCCTCACCAAGTTTACTAGAGGTAGCTATCTTCCTTATAACTTTGGTTGTATTGGCGGCGGCGTTGAAAGTAATCTTCTTGTTCAATTTAACCATCTGTTTCGTCTTTCCGACGATATTTTTCTGCTTCTTTTCCTGGTCCGCCCTCATCGTTCCCGTCTGTTTAGCAGCGACTTTGAATATCTTCTTGGTGGTGAGTATCGTGTTACCGACCCTGGTCGTAGATGTTTTCAGTATCCCAGGCACCGCGGGACTCGGAGCACCGTTTTTCAGTATCCCGGCGTAAGGCAGCTGTTCTTTCTGTCCATCTTTGTCTCCGAGTCTGTTAAAAACGCTGGAATTCCTCTTGAAAACATCCTTTCCGAGTCCAGTCACGTTGAAAGTCGGCGCTGCGGTCTCAGCCAGGTTCGTCGTACTAGTTACCGAACTGTCCCCGAGCCGATCAAACACAGTTCTTTTCTGGTCCAAAGCTTTTTTCAGTATTTTCCTACTCCTGAGCGTCGTGCCTTTCGGCATGATCACCTTGTACCCGACCTCATCTTCCGCAGGCCCTTTCTTCTCCTCGTATTCGTCGTCGCTCTCAAACTCCTCGGACCCAGATTCAAGCTTCCGTTTTAGGGGGACCTGGGCCTTTGACTTCTCTATATAATGAGAAATCACCTTGGCGGCGACTGCAGGCTTCTTTTTAGCCGCTGCAGCCGCGATTGCGAGGCTCTGTGTGTTTTTTACTACTTTTGGAGCAACTGCCGGAGCTGCAGTCTTCGGCTTGGCGACGACGCCCGGAGTCAGCGCGCTACGAGTGACCATTTTTACCGCGGGTTTTTTCAGGACTTGTTTGGACGTGATTTTTGATACCACAGAGCCCTCGGAGTCTACGAGGAACTTTTCGCAGGTCAATTCCTCGACTACTTTTTTGGCGTATCTGAGGATCGCTATCATGTCTCCCATCAGGGTGATTCCCATCTCTTTCAAGCTCGGCTTATCCAATTCCGGCAGCATGTCGGGGTCGATTCGATTGTTTGAAAATACGACCGCATGTTTGGTAGCTACGTCTTGCGGAAAACCAGCTTCGAGGAAAAACTTGACCCAGTAAGCTACACAGAGGAATCGAGAATCCGTCATTTTATTCAATATTTTCTAACCTCAAATTGTTAATTCTGTTGATTCTTGTTTAGCCACGATTCTACAATCATTGTAAAAGCCTCGAATCCATCCCGCGAGATTGTTTGTTCAGATTAGAGCCTCGTGTTTTATTCTAGTTTTCTTTCAAAGACTGAAAATCACGAAAATAGTGTGAAAATCGAATCTATTTTCGTGAATTTTTTAGAGGATTAAAGGCTACAAATGGTAGAAAAATTTCGATTTTATAGACTAAAAAAATTATCGTATCAAAAAGAAGTCGAGAGGTGCGAATATCGGTGTATAGATAATATTTATAAACAAATACGAACCTGACAGGGAGGCCGCCATTTTGTGCCAATGCGTTGAGCGAGAGCGACACGTTCGACTCGACGTATCGATACTCTGGTTCGTCGATCGTTCGATGGATCGTTCAGTCGCTTACTCGTAGTTTGTGTGTAGACGCAGTTTGATCAATTTGTATTTTGTATCGGGTGATGGGGGTGGTTAGATTTTTTCCAACCTCTCAGCGGTTTCAGGATTATTTTAGTTCGGCGTGGGTGATAGTCAGCCACACAGACCCCCAACACCACCGGCGCATGGTTCGTGAGTTATTTTGAACGTCGGCTCGCACTGATTCAACCCTGTATAAACCGAAACGGAGTGGGGTTTTCATGAGAGAAGCGGTAAAAGAAAAAAAAAAAAAAAAAAGAAAACGGGAAACATATAAAATAAGAGTAGAATAGCAACGATCCGAAAAGACCGAAGTGTCGAGTGGTGGGAGGTTGCCTCGTCAGTCGTCGTCGTCGACATCACACAGAGGTAGAGAGAGAGAAAGAGGGTGGGGATAAGTTTGTGAGCCAGTGGTCCGATTGTCAGATTCTAGGCAGAGGGGTCAGCGCGAGGGCAAACGACGAACACGAAAGGTTTTCTGGGCTTGGCGGGTATGTTTTAACACGGCGGTTTTCATTGAATTACTTTCTTCTAATCAACTGCTTTACCTCTGTAATCGATCGTCAACGACTGAATGAATAAAACAAAGTTTTTACAATTTATGTAAACGATTTAATAATAAAGAGAATCGAGCTGCGGCGAGTTATAAATACTAATCGTAAATTCGAACACCTCCCACGTACCCCTTCGAAATAAATAGAAAGAGATAAATAAATAGTGAATATCTAAGTTTCGGTTTGAAGGGGCGTCAAGAATGAACGACATGGAGGCATATGGGGATGGGTACATGGAACCCGAAGAGGAGTGGGAACGCGAGGGTCTCCTGGACCCGGCCTGGGAGAAGCAGCAGAAAAAAGTGAGTCGACTGAACTAAATTTCTATATCGAACAATACTCTCGGTCAAATTATTATTTTATCCCCGACTAGTGTTGTAAGCTGGAGGCTCCGAGGCCGCATTCCGCGACTCGCGCCGTTTGTTACTCGCTTGCGACACTTCGAGCGAGTTTACCTGTTCCGCTACGCCACACCGTCGTCTTTACATTCGGTCAAAAACAATTCCCCTCCCCCTCGCCCTTCCCCTCAGGCGTTCGTCTTTTGTTCCGTTTTTCTGTGAAAACGTTTACGTATCACGTGTAGACGTCAATTTTAGGTTATGTAGTTCGATTAATTTTTGCATTTCGAAGAGGAAAAAGAAAATTCTTTGGGAATCGGATCGTATTTTTTTTTTCTTTCGCGGATTTTTAATTCTTCTTCTTCTTTGAACACATCTCGATTAAAGAATTGGCAGAGATTCAAATTTTGTTCTTGCCTACGTAGAATATAGACCTTCGGATATATATTTTTGGATTTTATGACAAAAATAATCCTTCTGCTCTCTGACTCAGTTTCATTGCGAGACTTGTCTCTTCTTTTTTTTCTACTAACTACGATGTGAGATCGTTTCTGCGTTTTCTAATTATCCAGTCATTCATAACGCGTGTATCAATTTCTTCTTTTTTTCTCGGTATCACGTTGCGTAGTAATTTCATACGATAAAGTGAATCATCTACGTTTCACTTCATTCATCTCTGTAAACACGAGGGGGATATAAAAAAAAAACTATTCATATCAGTATAAACTAGTCGATGATAACGAAGTCTAGTATCAAATCTGCCTATGATACCTCGGAATAATAATTTCCCACCAGACGATATAGATTTGATTCAGAAATTTATTTAATCCATTTCACAATATCAGATACTATATTTTGGTCTGGTAGAAATGTTGATGTGATAAATCATATAATAATGTTTACCGAAATCGTCATGTAATTTAGTTTTGTCAATTTGAACAATTACTCATATAAAAATGAATAAAATCCGGATATAATATAAAACGATTTACATGATAAATTGTATCGTTGATTATGTGATTTCTTTATTGCATCCATATTTGTTTCAATTCACAATATTACAAATTCACGTAAAATTATATGATTTCAACACATGAATATTTTTATAAATAAATAAATAAATGAACGAGTACGTAGAAAATATCAATAAACGATTTATTGATCGAATATCTTCTTGATCAGCTGTTAATTAATAAAATTACTCGAGAAAACGATACGGGTTGCGAAAGTGTTGACAAATATCTTGTTGTTATAGTCGCGTGTTCGCTGACGGACGTATTAATCATCGCGTACGATGAATAATGAGCGAATGTCACGTCATTATCTCTATAACTGCGAAAAAAAACATTGCCTTAAAAAGTAAAAAAATATACGTACCGTAGTGACTGGTTGGATTCGTAGTTTATAGATTCTCGGTATATCTTATTCCTTGTGTACCGTACCTATAGGAAAGTTCGTTTACCTAAGATAATATACAGATTGCTGACTGCGGTATTTATCTCCCGACTCAGTGTAGAGAAAAAAAAAAGAGAAAGATCACGTCCGACTAGTTTCCCGTTTTATAAGAGAATATTATTCACGTGTAGAACCGTTTGGGAGACACCTCAGAGCGAAGAAACGTTTTTATACCGCATAACGGTGGCGCCTGGATTATAATTATTAATCGATATTTTTTCGTAACAACGAATCGTTGACCTTTGGCATATATTTATTATAGAGACGTAATTTATTCTTCCGGAGATGCACTCACGCCGGATGACCCACTGGGGATAAATTCTCTGACTAAGAAAATTCTTGTTCGATGATTATATGAGCCCCTCAACTACGGGTATTGCATCGCATTCCCTCGCTCTCTATTTACAGACCTTGATTCAACGGTTTTAAACCACCGGCACCAGCCTCGAATCGAGTTTTTCTTTCGTGACGGTGTCGTTTATTTTAGCCACGTTTATTTATCCATCGACAATTATTCCGATCTGTACCTACTGTAACGATAAAGTATTCTTCTCGGAGGGGGATCATCGGACGACATAATCTACGAGGTATTAGGCGACGACCGACGCCAGACCTGGCCTAGAGTATCTTCTTCCGATCCTCCTTGCCAAATAAAGTCTCCCCAAAAAGTTTTAAGCGGACAAGTTGAACAGCTGTAAATTGTTGAAGATTCGTTACGATCGCGTTACCCCCGGGATTTCGTATAATTTTTCTTATTTTTACGACAATTATATTTACCCTCGTCTTGTCCTCTAGATCAATAGAATTTTTAAATCAAATTATCATGAATTTTCATATAATATGAGTATTCCGCCGAATCTTCAAAACATTCTTTACACAAAATTTTGTATAATCTTAGCTATGAAATTTCGGAATTATTTAGAATCTTCAAAACTATTATATGAACATTCAAATATTGATAAAGTTGAATTTACTAACAATAAGCAGGATGAAAGGACGATTTTTCTATTCTCCTATATATGATTTTATATCGGATCAAAATACTTGGATTTTGTCTATCGATTATCGAATTATGTATGCAGAAGAAATAGAAAAATGGGAAAATTGCCAAAGGATAGAGAATAAAATGTTTCTAATAAAAACAAATAAAATGACAAAATTTTATAACGTGAAACGCGTGGCGTCGCGATATAATCAAAGAGGTCGATTGCTCTTTTTTCGTACGAGATATATACATTTTTTTTCTCCCGGTCTAATTTAACGTTCGTTCAATTCGCGAATATGATTCTATTAATACACGCCTCCAGAGAATGCAGAGTTATTACACCCAGCACGTGTGGATTCAAAGAAACTGAGTAAAGAAAAAGAAGAAGAAGAAAAAAATCGTTTTTCTAATCTACGTTAAATCATCCGTAATACGTGTAAAACTTTTATAGTTGTAAATAATTATTCACCGTAAATAATTTTTATCGATTCATGCTTCGCTGAAAATTCATTCTATACCCACATTGCTTATCGTTTATTACGCCTGAACGAGGTCGTCTCCTACTAACGGTGTAAAATTGCCATAAAAATTAAACCGCAGATTCTATACGCGCATAACGAATCATCAAAGCCCGGAATTTAGGGAGCCGATAAAATAGAATTTTTCTTTTGTATTCCTTAAAAATTAAGAAAATAAAACATGGTTCACAGTTTAATCAGAAGCGCGAGGGAATAAAGCCTCCGCGTGGTCTTGTATAAGGTAAATAACACACATCGTACGTCATATAAATAACATTGAAATTTCTTATCGCTGACCACGACGTTCGCGTCGACTACACGATGAGTAAGACACGGACGGATATCACAGCGGGATGTTCGAAGTGGGACGCGTACGGCACGTCTGTTATTCTTTTTCCTATCGAATCGTATGAGTAAGAAGAGTTTGAAACCGCCCCGTATTTAATATTGCACAAAGTAATAAGTCCACCCGCCAATCTTTCAACGGGGTCGTCGCGAGGCTCGTTTCACAACAATTCACGATCATTCCTCAGAATATAACTGGGTTAATAGCTATATTCTTGAAATAAAACAGCTACGCGATGCACGGAGTATCAAAGAAATATACACAAGAATCATTCTAACAGATTTTCATTAATCGCATTCGGTTTGAGAAGATGGTTTGAATCCTTGCAGCCACGTGGGTCGCACTTTGAGGTCTTTGACGGCTGATTTCGATACACTTTAGATCATGAGATCGGAGATCGAGATTCTTGATTGACGCGGTGTCGTTATCCTTAATTCCCGTTTTTCGTTACGTGTGTCCTAAGATCCCGGGGTTAGCTGTTTGGCTGTTACAGTTAAGTCATACCGCGAGACGAAGACGAAGCAAAGAGTTTCGGTATTATTATGGCTTCTCGCCAAACGTTTCCGTCTTCCTCGCCCACAAACCTACGGCTCTGGGCGCAGGCAACAGTATTTTGGGTGTTGGGCCGCTACGGCCGCAGCTTACATACACGCGCACCGTCCTCGTCTAGTTTACGTAAACGCATTTTTTTTCGTTGCGATAGGATAAGGATAGGGAGACACTGTTAGAAATTTATCTATTGGGTTTTCATAAAAATGTATGTGAAGCAATTGACATATACTTTTTCGATATTCGAATATTCATACAAAAGTTTGGAAAATTGAAAATCATTCTGAAATTTCATAGCCAAGATTGTACTGAATTTTAAATACATAGAATGTTTTGAAAATTAGGCTGAATACTCATATGATATAAAAATTGACGATAGTTTCATTCAAAAATGGGTTTCCAGCTGCTACAATAATTGCCGAATCGGATCATAAAATATTGCAGAATGAACCAAAAAATGAAAATTTTACGCTTTTAATTGGATCGACTATTGATAATCAACTGAAAAAACTAAAAAAGAATCATAGTATGTTTTGAATTTCGAAAACAGTTTCATAAATTTAATGGAACCGTATCAATATTGAGATATAGTGATTGAAACGACTCGGTACGTTTTTTCAAAATTGAGACACAAATATGAAATTTGAAGATGTTTTATATTAGTTATATTCAAATCACCAGGATTTGTAAACTTGATTCCTGTTTGTATAAGAAATTTGAAGATATTATCAACAGTGGCAGAGTCGGGAGATTTTATTTTTTCTTATCATTAAACTTTTTTTTTTCAAGTCATCTTTCAATTCCTCTTTCGATTCCATGTTATTTATTGTTTATCTCTTTTCACTCTAATTGTCGAAGAGTTTTCATCGACGGAGTATAGGGCGAACGACGACGTCGAACGGTTGCGTCATCGGCAGCTACCGTCTAAAAGTGACGCCTAACAAAAATATCTTCTACCAACACCCAAGCTGTCGTATATATCGTACAGACGTTTTTTTTTTTCGTAAACAAACTCGAAAAGCGATAGAGAGAGAAAAGAAAAAATTATGATACCCGAATATTTGATATTTGTGTATAGAAGAGGGATAATTTATAGTTTGTCTAATAGCCGCGTGGGTTGAATTCATTGTTTATTTGTTCTTTTTTTTTATCATTCTTTTCATTATTGTGATTGATTCGTCAATCTAAGTATAGAACTTCTCCACTGACGATCAGCAGTGACGATTTCTTATTCTCCTTCTTCTTTTTCACCTCACAGAGTTGCCATTCATCCAACCTGACGCACCTGCTTTTCGTTTGTGCAGGACAGGTGTTTTGCGGATTCGATACGACTCGCAACTCACCTTAGCGTGCGTGGATGAATTTTTCAAATAATTTTTTTCATATTTTTCAATACTCGAATACGAAGTATTGCAGTAAAGAAATTTATTTCACTATCGCAAATATTATAGATACTTTTTTTTAGATGATCAATAACTCAATCTGTACGATATTGTAATCAATCAGAGATTATATACGCTTGTTATAAATTTCTACAAATAATGAATATGGCCAACTATACTATATACTGCTGCTTGTACCCTACGAGTACAGCTTATCGATTGATTGATATTAATCGTACAACCTACTTTACGTTGCGTTATGACGTAGTCTCGATGCGTTGTGAGGATCCAATCGTTATCGATGATGTTTAAGTCGAATTTGAAGTACAGAATATTTTTTCTCTGAATTCCCACTCCGATTTTTCAATTTTATCGTATTTCTCTCTTTTATTATTATTCTAAATTTAATTAAAAATCGAAAATCGGTCGATAATACAACGTATGTAACATATCATGCGGTCTGTATTTCAAAGGTTATAAATTCGCACGTGACTGAAGATTGTCGGATGTTTTTTGAAACGTCTTGTAACCGGCGAGAGAGAAGTCGATGTTTTACAAATAGATCGTAGCTGGGATTGAGGGTTAGGGTGGCCCATGTCCAATTTTGGCCCGCCGCCGCGTTACGCTGCCCGTATTAAGTTTCACGCAATATTTTTCTCCACCAAAAAAAAAAAAAAACTTCATTTTTAGAACTCGCAAACCGTACAAATGCGATACATACTCAATATTTTTTTATTTTATTTTTTTGCAACATAACATTGGGCAATTTGTACGTTATGAAAAAATTTAAAAAAAAAGAAAAAAAAGAGACTCATCGCGATGTCATCGGTCTCCTAATTATCTACCCCATAAAAATGTAGAGTCAACACGGATATTAATAAACTAGGAATTATGTCCGCGTAGTGACAGAAGAATTGGACTTCTGCTAGTTAGAGAGATATCCTTGACCCTATTCTTAAAATTCTTCCGTAATTAGGTGTAATTGCTATAAGAGAACAGTTTGGCGGTAGCTTGAAATTAGAATTTTATATTTTCGGAGCGAAACTTGAATATAGAAAATACTAGGAAGAAGAATTAATTCTATTCTTTTTATGTCTTCCTGGTATTTTCTATATTTTCTACTTTTTGAAATCTTGATTTAAGCATTTTTGGAGTAAAGATTAGCACAATTGTCTCTTTCATCTCTGCTCCGAAATGAATTCGCTTCATCGTTTGTATTCGTGATGTAATTAATAACTCAATCAAGCGTTGTTCGATGCCTTCAGATATTTTAAGAACTGCTGGTTTAAATAGCCGCATGAATAATCTGTCTACTAGTTATTTATGGATTTAACTGCAGCGCCATTCATGGCTCAGGGATCAATTCACAAGATGATGTTCACACTGGAATAGTCTTTCATATTTCTTACAAACACATCACTTACTAATTCTAGCTTCAGATTCCAGAGTTCTAACGGTTCAAAAGGACGAGAAATGCGCTATCAAACTCAGAGCTTTTATCTCCCTTGAAATACAATCTTAATATCTGTAAATTTCGACCTCGAAAAAGTCTCGATTCTTTTTATAGAATTGATTTTATGACGCGATTGGTTGATTATTGATATAAATATGAATAAAGACGAGCTTTGAGGTGTTATTTTCCCTGGGTGAGAACGTTACCCAATTTTTTACCACCGTCGTCCGAGTCAGACTGGTAGCCAAGGTTGCATAATTCTTCAGTCGTAGGTGATTTCAGCTAAGGTCACAAGACCTTGCTAAACTCAGACAAGATGCATTAGAAAACCTTACCATTAGTCTCGGCATGTTGCAAAGCGGTAGGAAACGCCGGTGAGGAACCAGGCCGCGAGATATATATAGCGTCAGGGATCGGGGTCGCTACTAAAATACACGCGAAGCTGTATCTCACCTCAAACACAATTTTGTGTTAGAATTCCTACTTCATTCTATCAATCCCGTTTAATCATCCCCGCATACTTGTGCCAGTTGGCCTCCTTCACGTACAATTGAACTTAGTATCGCCCGATAGAACAGCGGTATGCAGTTTCCGAAAAGAATCAACTTCGTTGCGTTAATGGGAACACCGACCGCAATAGCAATATAATCTAATGTTTGACCGCAGCTGAGGCTTAGGTGTGGCGTTTTTGAATCGGTGATGTGTTAAAATGATACGAAGGCAGGGCAGGAAATGAAGTGTATTGTCTTACTATACGTACCTACACTCTTTGCAAACCTAAGCATATTCAAACATGTAGATATCGTAGACGAGAATCATCGCGGAACTCATGATGTCATCTGGAACATAATATTTGGATTATGTCCAAGATGTATGAACGGAGCATATGTTTATGCAACAGCAAAGTTTTTCACTCAAATATGACAATATATGATTTATTATCGCACAGACTTTCACTGCCTGGTGTAACTCACATCTCCGCAAGGCTGGAACAGCGATCGAATCGATCGAAGATGACTTTAGAAATGGGTTGAAACTGATGTTGTTGCTGGAGGTGATCTCCGGCGAGACCCTACCGAGACCCGACCGTGGAAAAATGCGTTTCCACAAAATAGCCAACGTGAACAAGGCTCTCGACTACATCGCGAGCAAGGGAGTGAAACTCGTCTCCATCGGTGCCGAAGGTTTGTATTCGTCGAGTAGACGAGTGACTGATAACAACTTTTTACGGTGGCTGAAACTGATAATTTATCGATAGAAATCGTTGACGGTAACCTGAAGATGACCCTGGGAATGATCTGGACCATCATTCTCAGATTCGCAATCCAGGATATATCCGTGGAAGAGATGACAGCCAAGGAGGGACTTCTGTTGTGGTGTCAACGCAAGACTGCGCCATACAAGAACGTCAACGTCCAGAATTTCCATCTCTCATTCAAGGATGGATTGGCATTCTGCGCTCTGATTCATCGCCATCGCCCTGACCTAATCGACTACAACAAGCTCAGCAAAGACAATCCATTGGAAAATCTCAACACCGCTTTCGACGTTGCCGAGAAGTACCTCGACATCCCACGCATGTTGGATCCGGACGGTAAACTCAGTTTTTATTTTTTTTATTTTTCTCGAAAAATATTAACGATGACTATCTTTACATCAAACTTAGGAATCAAAGATCTTACGCATAGCTGTTCGTCTTCAACGTCACCTGATTAGTTGCTTAATTGAAACTTTTAGAGACCTTGAAAATTGTTCTTACAGCCGTACTGCCAAGACTTGTGGAAGTTATGTTCTATGGTTTTGGTATCTCGTTTACGAAAAGTATCGTACGGTGATACGATCGGTTGAAATTGTTCTACCAATTGTTGACAGCTTTTTGTAAGATCTGATAATGTGTATTTACATAGATTTGATCAACACCCCGAAGCCGGATGAACGTGCGATCATGACCTACGTTTCCTGCTACTACCACGCGTTCCAGGGCGCTCAGCAGGTCAGCGCAAATGCATTGCGTGTCCCTTATTATTCACAAACCCCCATATCACACCTCCTAATGTACAAAGTAAAACTACCCCCAGCGCATTGTCTCTTAATCGCACTTAATTACAGTTTATTCATATAATAATTGTGACGTGTTTAAAAAGTTTTACAAACGGCGTTAATGAATTGGTCAATTTATAAAGGCTCGATGAAAAATTTGATGCGTTCCCTTTCGCATCTTGTGATGCGGTATAACACGGTGTACAGGCATGATGAGAAACCGAGCATTTCATTAAAAATGACCGATTCAGTCTAAAACTTGCAACTGCCTACATATAGGGTAGTCCAAAGGTCTGAGAATATATTCTGTGAGTGAGCTGAGTTTGTGTATATCTGTTTGTGAATTGGCTAATAATAATAATAATAATACGATTGTCTGAATGAATCTGGACTGATGCACGACCCTATATATAATGCGTTGCAAAATTATGTTTGTATTTGCATTTAAGAATTTTTTCGATATCTACTTTTACATGTTTGAATTAATTAATTCATTTACTTAATGAATAATAATAATAATAATAATAATTGACTATGTTTAATTTAATTTAACTAACATCGCATGGTTTGTGTTTCTATTGTGTTTTTCTAGACATGAGAAATACTGCTATGCCTGACGAGAGAGCAGTGATGACTTATGTATCGTCATACTACCATTGCTTTAGTGGCGCGCAGAAGGTGTGTGTGTTTTTTTGTTTTCTTCCTCTTCTTTAACTTCGACTTCTTCTTTCTACTGTATTGATAATAGAATTTCTAACTTCTATTATTAGATGTTACATGAGTCGTTCGGTATGTACTGTTCTATTTATATTTCAAAACTTTGATTTATTCAAACAACAAGCCTTTTGTTATTCAAATTCAATCTTTTAACTTGAAGAACAGTACTTTTATCATTGACGATTCATTTATTGTTGCCAAATACCATTTATGGAATTTAAAATTAAGAAAGAATAAAAACTGTGTCGGCATGTTGTGAAGATACCATCGACGTTCTATGGGGATTCTAAAACAAACAAGAAAATGTTAACTCAATAATTAATAGAAAAAAAGTGACTAAAATCGTAGATATTGTACTTCAAATTTTTTCCACGTGTGTAATTGGCTACAGGCGGAGACTGCTGCGAACAGGATCTGCAAGGTTTTGAAGGTAAATCAAGAAAATGAGAGACTCATGGAGGAGTACGAGCGACTGGCTTCAGACCTGCTCGAATGGATCAGGCGAACCATGCCCTGGCTCGCGAGTCGTCAGACGGACAATTCGCTCGCCGGTTGTCAGAAGAAATTGGAGGAGTACAGGACCTACCGTCGCAAGCACAAGCCCCCACGCGTCGAACAGAAAGCTAAACTTGAAACCAATTTCAACACTCTGCAAACTAAGTTGAGGCTCAGCAATCGTCCTGCCTATATGCCGACGGAGGGAAAAATGGTCTCTGATATCAACAAGGCATGGAAGGGTGGGTTAAAATGTATAAAAAATATTTACAGTCAATTCAAAATTCACCGGACTGTTAATTTCGTTGAATAAAGATGTAAAGAACGCAGTAATGAGATCGACAAAAATTCAGTTTAAATAATTATTATTATTATTCTGCAGGACTCGAACTTGGAGAAAAGGCGTTCGAAGAATGGCTACTCTCAGAGATGATGCGTCTCGAACGTCTCGAGCATCTTGCTCAGAAGTTCAAGCATAAGGCAGACGCTCACGAAGATTGGACCGCCGGAAAGGAAGAGATGTTGACGTCCCAGATCTTCCGTCAGTGCAAGCTTAACGAGCTCAAGGCACTGAAGAAGAAACACGAGGCATTTGAATCAGATCTCGCCGCTCACCAGGACCGAGTTGAACAAATCGCAGCTATTGCTCAAGAATTGAAGTAAGAAACATGTCTGTGAATCTCGAGTGTAGCAGTTTTCTTGTTTTGTTCTTCCAATTCTAATAAAAACTCTCTTCCATCAAATCAGCACCCTGGAGTACCACGACAGCGCCTCCGTCAACAGCAGATGCCAACGCATCTGTGACCAATGGGACAGACTTGGAACTCTGACCCAGCGCAGACGCCAGGCTCTGGACGAAGCCGAAAGGATTTTGGAGAAGATCGACGTTCTGCACTTGGAGTTCGCCAAGCGTGCCGCTGTATGTATTTCATACAATAGTTATCCTCGACTTTGAAGTATGGAACTAAAGACGAATTGTTTCTCATTCAGCCTTTCAACAACTGGTTGGATGGAACTCGCGAGGATCTTGTGGACATGTTCATCGTTCACACAATGGAGGAAATCCAGGGACTCATGGACGCCCATGCCGCGTTCAAGGCGACCTTGGGAGAGGCTGACAAGGAGTACAACTCCATCGTCGGTCTGGTTCGCGAAGTCGAGTCTATAGTCAAACAGTTCCAGATCCCTGGAGGACTCGAAAATCCGTACACCACTCTGACCGCATTGGTGAGATTGTATTTCCAAGCTCAGTTACATTTTCGAAATTCTCCCTATTACCAAAATATCGTTTTTCAGGACCTGACCAAGAAGTGGAGCGACGTTAGGCAGCTCGTACCGCAACGTGACGGAACTCTGGCCGCCGAATTGCGCAAACAACAAAACAACGAAATGTTGCGCCGGCAGTTCGCTGAGAAGGCCAACGCCGTTGGACCCTGGATGGAACGCCAGTTGGACGCCGTTACTGCCATCGGTCTTGGCCTCCAGGGTACTCTAGAGGATCAATTGCACCGATTGAAGGAGTACGAATCAGCCGTATACCAGTACAAGGCACACCTTGAGGAGCTGGAAAAGATCCACCAGGCTGTACAAGAGGGAATGATTTTCGAGAACAGATACACCCAGTACACCATGGAGACCCTCCGTGTCGGATGGGAACAGTTGTTGACTTCAATCAACCGCAACATCAACGAAGTCGAGAACCAGATTCTGACCAGAGACTCCAAGGTAATCGACTGAACTTCCGTTGATAATTGTATTTTTCTTTTTGTCTTCGTGTGCTTACGCATTTATTTTTCTTCCAACAGGGCATCACGCAGGATCAGCTGAACGAATTCCGCAGCAGTTTCAACCACTTCGACAAGAACAGGACGGGCAGGCTCGCGCCAGACGAGTTCAAGTCTTGCCTCGTATCTCTGGGATATTCGATCGGCAAAGACAGGCAGGGCGACATTGACTTCCAGCGTATTCTAGCTATCGTAGACCCCAACAGCTCGGGCTTCGTTCACTTTGACGCCTTCTTGGACTTTATGACTCGCGAATCCACCGATACCGACACCGCGGAACAAGTCATCGACAGCTTCCGCATCCTGGCCGCCGACAAGGTAATTAATTTCGTTTCGAAAATATCGATAGGGGTTTGAGATAGTTTTCTGTAATTTTGTGTCTCTTCATAATTACAGCCTTACATCCTGGCCGATGAATTGAGGAGAGAATTGCCTCCCGACCAAGCCGAGTACTGTATCCAACGAATGCCTCCGTTTAAGGGAGCCAACGCCATACCCGGAGCCCTGGACTATCGTTCTTTCTCCACGGCTCTTTACGGAGAATCTGACCTATAAATTATTTAACGCGTAAAGTATACAAAATTATACCTTTTCCATACAGGCATATTTTAATTGTTTAAAAAACGATGAAACATCATTTCACCAATGCACATACCACCATCATCTCTAGTTGTATAAACGAATCTAATTCAAATCTCTGTAACATAAAAGTAAACGACAAAAAAAGAAAAAGAAACTACCTGTACAAATTATCCTGAATAATGGATTCTCTAAGCTAAAACAATAGGAACTTGAAAAACAGATTCACGCATTTTTTGACTCGAGATTCATATTTTTCTACCTAAAATTTATATTAGCTAGTGTAATATAGCTAGGATTTTAAAATCGTTTTTTACAAATCGAATTGTCTGCGAGGAAAAGGTCTCATAACAATGGGATACTTTTAATTTTGTTTTGTCAAAATCCCATCGTGACTTGAGGAGATGAATCGATAGTGGGGGTCCTTTGCGACGGGGGAGGGAAAAGAGAAGACGTACCACGAAGAGAAACAAACAACAACGAAGCATCAATGGAAATAATTATCGATATTATTTACATTAAATTTGGAAAAAAGGGATTCCATTGATCGGTCGACGTCTGTTATCCGTGAACGATGATCTTCGCACCTCGAATGATCTCCCTTCCCCTTACGTCATACGATAGTCAAGCTACGATATTTTTCTAACGTGATGAAAATAAAATTTATACATTAGTGTCTCGACTGTGTTAATGTCTCTTTTCCAAGAGAAGCATTTGCAAAATATCAAGTATCCAGTTTCTTATCGTCGTAAGGTTTGAAAATATCTAAGAAATAAAAAAAAAAAACAATTACAGTTTGTTTTAAGAGGCACTAAGAATGCATATCACAAGATTATTTTATGTTACGTAAATACAGTAGCTAGATTATAATGTGTACCTATTTTCCTGTATATCGGGACGTTTTTTGTATCTCATTAACGATTTCTCAACACTTTCGAACCTTCATCGATTTAATACGACTTGGGAATTGTATAAAAAAATGACAACGATAAACGTTTCGGTATTAAGGTAAACTACGTAAAAGATAAAACTTGGTCATAAATGACTCATATGCCAAAAACAAAGTGATTTGCCATGTCCAGCTTGAAGGAGCACAGATTTAATTTGAGATTTTATTTGATCACACTTCGTCGACAGATGTATAAACGACGTTTTTGGTTCTTTGACGAAGTTGAGAGGAAAAAAAAACTTCTGTATCACCGATCATGAAAATATTGTGTTCCTGATAGCGAATGAAATTGTAAAAAATATTAACTTATTGATGAAGAAGAATATTAAACTAATAATAAAATATAAAGAAGAAAAAAAATTGAAAAAATGTAATGATCTACAAAAATTTAAGAAAACTTTTCTCGCCAAAAAAACATGAAAACTGTACGATCGAATCGAAACTATGAGCCTATTTTTTTAGAAAAAAAGAAACAAAATAAAAAATGTAACGGCACAACGAATTATGAAACGTGTCGCCTTGTAAATTTAGATCGCTTTAAATTAATTACTTGAAAAAAGGAAAAAAAAGAAGGATTGATAAGAGGTGAGAAAAGTTGAAGGAGAAGAAAAGGTATGAAGAAATCAGTACGAAATGAAATAAAATGAAATAATCAAAGCGATACGATGAAATGAAATGAAAAGGAATTATTTATTTATTTGATTTTTAATTATTTATTATACCGATATATTAATAATTGTAGTGAAACGAAAAAGAAATACAAATTTTTCATTTCAAAGTATTTATTTTTATAAATATTTTTGAAACATTTATCTCGGACCTGTGGTCTATATAATAAATCTATCTATCTATCTGCAAAGCAGCCGCCAATTTACTGTCTACCATCAGTCATATCTCATTTGTGACGTGTTATTATCGCACAACATTAGGCAAAAAAAAAAAAGAAAAAAAGTCATCCATCTGAATTCTACTAGAAAATAATGAAAAACAATAAACAATCATTGTGTCTAATCATTGTTCTATTCATCATGTCTATATTAGCTATCGAGAATGTCTCTTTATATTTATACACGTACATGCATAACGATAAAATATAATAAATTGAAAAAATAACAAACAAACAAAATATATATATACACGAATATACCGTAAGTTTTGTTTGGCTTTAGGCTTAACGCGCTTATAATATAAAATCAGTCGTCTTCGTGTTCTTCTTGTTCTCTTAGAGCCCTTGGGTTTTTAATAAAGGAAGAAAAATCGGTTCTGAAGACTTGGGATTAATCATTGTAGTTGCCATTTGTTATTTAAGCTATAGAAAAAAAGAAGAAAAAAAGAACCAACACGCACACCCACATACCCCATCAATGCAACACGCACAAATATACGTACGACACTACTCACAATACGATATGAAATGAAATGAAAAACTGAAGAAAAAAGGTAAAAAAAAAACAAGAAAAAAAATTAATATATTTACAATATACTATTATTATAATTATACAAATATACCTATACATGTACTTCTTATAATTAATTAAAATCATTATTCTAAGTTTAAGTTGTATCATCCCATATTGTACTATTACTACTACTACTACTACTACTACGATCCCACCACCACCACCCGCCTCGTCCATCAATTGATTTGAATGATGTTTTGTTTCTGCCTATTTCATCCTTTACTGCTACTACTATACTACTACTAGTTTTATCATTATTGTAAAACGATTAAAATGAAGTGAAAATCAATTATGAAAGAATAAAGAATCTTTTCGGAAAGTGGCGATTTTTTATTATTCTAGCTCTGAAGAACCTTGAAATCACAGAGAATTCCGTTTGCAGGGAATTCGAATGAGAAGTATGAATTTTTTTTTGTTTTTGATTTTGAAATGACGTGAACTTCGCCGGTGGACTGACATATAAATATGTCGACAATATAAAATTTCAACAGTTTTATGGGGTAATTAACAAATCAGCGACTAATACCAGGAGTAGGCCATCATTCACCAAGAAACGTTCGATAAACGATCAAAACCAAAATCGATACACAATTGAATTTTCCCGCGCAATTGTTCATCGATGCGACCTATCGGCTATTTCTGGAAGCTATATACGCTCGCTTGGGACTATTTTCTGCACCGAGTTCGACCTCTTCGGAATCTGTGCAGTCATTGTCGCAATCAGATCTCGAAAAACTACTGAAAATGGCTGACTGTGTTGTGGTCTTTTCTGAATGAGCTGTACTCGCGTTGTACTTCAAGTTGAATAATTGAACGTCGAGGATTTGATATAAACAAAACAATACCGTCAGAGGAGCTACTGACGGACGGTGCAACAGTTTTAAAACAAAAAACAGTTTACAATAAACTTACAAAAAAAAAGAAGACTTCATTGACGTTTACCTTCTTATTTCGAACGTGACGCAAATGGTTCTCTGCGTCAATAATAAAAGTACGATACATATCTATCGCTACATCATACATATACAAATATTCGATGCGTGTTTCTTTTTCTTTTTCTTTTTTTGGCATGATGAATTTTTCTTACTCCGTAACGCAGTTCGATAACAGCGAATATTTGATCAGAGTTAACGAATTCAATCGCGGACTATTAAACCGTTCGATACTTTCGTTTTCATTCAAAATTCGCTAATGACGATCAACTATTGGGCAGATATATTATCGTTCGATAAATTGACAGATAGGTTGGTCAAATCAGCGCCTACTTCACGCGATTCGATACATACTTGTATCACTTGTATCGTGTGACTTGCCACACCGAGGGGCTTTTGTTTTTGCGTACCTCTACCTACCGCACCGATGTGTGTTGTATAGTGTGTCCAAAAAAATATCTGCGACGTTACCGAATTCGCGTTCGGGTACATAGAGGCTTGTATTGTGTTACAAAACGGAGTTAATCCCGGCGAGATAACGACCCGAGTTTCAATAATAGACGACTTCTGAACTATTTCACGGTTCTATTATTATCGCTGTCACTTTTTCGCACGAGATGTCAAACTCCGGTAATCCCGTAATAACAAAACTATAAATATTTTTCTGTTAAATTGTTAAATACTCAGTTTATGTCGCCAGGTTTTACCGATGGACAAATTAACACGGCGCTAGATGCTACAGTTTAAAAAAACACCGTTCGGGGCTGGGTGCGAGTCGAGGTTCTACCAGGTTTCGTTGCCAAAAGGATAACCAGCTACGGCCGCCACGGCTTTTACCGAGATGGTCGGACTCGCGGGTGGCGGAGGACATCTTTATCCCTCGCCGATGCCCCCTAATCCAGAACGTAAGCATCAAACATCTCCGCTCTCGTTCATTCATTTCTGATCCTTGCCTCAAAACGTAGTCAGAGAAATGACCGGAATCGCGCCGAGCGCGCCTACCAGCGCCGACGCCTGCCTGAGCATAGTTCATTCCCTCATGTGCCATCGCCAGGGCGGAGAGAGCGAAGGATTCAGCAAAAGGGCCATAGAATCGCTTGTAAAGAAGCTCAAGGTTTGTCGGAGAGGCGCTATTTTCTGAAAGTAGTCGAATTCTAGGTATATCGTTATTTTTCGTTATATTGTAGGAGAAACGGGACGAGTTGGACAGTTTGATAACTGCGATAACGACCAACGGAGCTCACCCGAGTAAATGCGTGACGATACAGCGAACGTTAGATGGTAGATTGCAGGTGGCAGGGAGAAAAGGGTTTCCCCACGTGATATACGCGAGGATTTGGCGCTGGCCCGATCTCCACAAGAACGAATTGAAGCACGTTAAATACTGCCAATTCGCTTTTGATCTAAAATGCGACTCAGTATGTGTGAATCCTTACCATTACGAAAGGGTCGTGTCGCCTGGAATAGGTAAAAATTCATCTTCAAATTGGTTTGTTACGTTCTGGCAACACGTGATTGCTCCCGATATCATCTAGACACGTTTTTCACGAAGCTGAAGCTAGCGGCCAAAAATATCAATCTTCTGAAAAAAATCATGTAGTACTGATTAGTATTTCTTTGCTCAATATTTCACGATATTAAAATTCTGTAGCCCCTTATCGTCTCATTTTCATTGAATTCAGCAAATTTTCACTGCTTACTTCAGCTTCGTACGTTTTTCACCAAATTTGCTTCATGTCTGTGTAATTAGCTCGAATTCAACTTTGTTTTTCGTCATTTCATGGTGGCGACAGGGCGGGAAAACCTGGAAAACCTGGAATAGTCAGGGAATTCCACTGAGCCACAGGGAATTTTTTTTTCATCTCATCATTTTTGTGATTACTACATTCAGTCAGGCCTTTTAATTATTTGAAACTCGCTTGTGAAGACAATAATTTTTCATCTGCCTCCGTTTTTCCTTCTGACTGCCTACGCGCCAAAGTTTCCGTGATTGCTAGCCTTTAATAGTGACTAGTATCTCGTACCTAAGATTGACTTCAATTTTATGATTCCCCTGGAACAATTAAAATAATTTGCTTATGAAAATCATCTGGATTCGCTGAGAAAGGAGTAGGAAAAAATTGATTTTCGGTCGGGAAAAGTCAGGGAATTTAATTCCACCCAAATTGTCGCCACCATGTCATTTGAAAGACACCGAGGGGCTATTTCACTCCTGAAATAAGCTGTTTCAGCACCCTGGTTTGAAATCAGAGAAAGAATCGCTTAGAAATCGTTTGACATCCCTCGAAATCGCTGGAAGTCAGCTGAAATTTGTCTAGACAACTTTGAAGTTATTAAAAATCAGCAAAAATCACGCAGAATTACGTATGAAATCACGGAATGACTTCTACGCTAAAATAGCCCCTCGAAAGAAACGCATGAAATGAAACGAGTCCTAGTGCATGTTTGCTAGCATAATTTTTGGTTTATTATTAATTCTCTGTTCGGTGTATGACGGAATGAATGGGTTCGTTTCCCTCGCACAGACCCGTTCTTTACAGACTTGTCTGGACTCACGCTACAATCCGGAGTCGGAGTCGGCCCCGGCGGTCGTCTGGTCAAGGATGAGTACACGGTCGGAGGTGGAGGAGGCGGGGGAGCAGGTACAGGCATGGATGTGGATGGCGAGATTAATCAGACGATTCAACATCATCCACCGGCGCCACCCCCGCCACCGAACAATCCTCAGCCACCTCAGCAGGCCTTCATTCCTGGGATACCGCCGCCCAATCCAGGTATCAATTATAAATAAGTCCTACATTTGAATTATGCACTGATTATTGATAATCCACTTTAAATCCCCTAGCAGTCGTCGTTTCTGATTAATTATTATTCAGTTATACCAATTCGGCGCTAAAATTAAACGTTTAGTTGCCATTCCGCGCCAGTAGCTGCGGTAATGTTCTTGGTTGCGTTAATTTGAGTTTTTATTGAGTTTCGACGGTCGTTTTCGATTTCATCTTTCCTTCCTATGTGTTCAGTTATTGGTTTTACCATTATTTTCTCTTTTACTTTGAATATTTCGCACAGCCCAGAGCGAGAGCATGTTTGGCGGAGGCACAAGTGCGGGTGGTGGTAACCCGCAGACTAAACTGGAGGAAAACAATTGTCCTCGACAAACGTGGATACCCACGCCACACCACCCGGCAGCTCGTAACATGCACCATCGTATGTACAGTTATTTTTTGTTCTTTGTTTTCCAATTTCAGGGTGTCTAGTTGTCAGGAAAATCTGAGAAACCGGGAAATTTGAAGGAATTTCGGCTCATATTCTGGACTTTTTCCATTTTTCACACGCTAATCTTGAAGTTACATTAGTTTCTTCGAGTTGAAATGTTTATTGGTATCTTTAGTAACTTATCAAATTCGAAAATTTTCACATTTCAATTAAATAAGGTTGATCAAAAATTTGTTTCATCAAAAGATTGCAATTTTTTTAAATTCAACAATCCTCAAATCATCGTTGATCGGAATCGCGTTTATGTGAAATAAAATGACAAGAAAAGTGAATAATTTCATTTTGTATCAAAAGCTTTTGTTGTTCAAGGTATAAAGAATTCGCACTCAAAAATTGCAAAAGCAAAAATTTCTCGAAAAATTGAAATTTTAAACTTGAAAGCCGGTAAGCCGACACTAGACGCCTTGAATTTTCAACATTTTATTTATTTACCTCTCTCTATAATGATTTACCTAATTCTCCAGGATACAACTGTTTTTATTTCATCCATTTATTCCCTCTTCGAGCACAAGAAATGGGGAATTTATCGTCGATGGTTTACATAACTTAACAAAGCATGCCTCCTCTGATTCACAGCCGTTGTTCACCCCATTGGACATCCGGTAGGAAATCCGCAACAAAACGCATTAAATTCCCCAGGACCCACAGGTGGAAATGGACAGATCCTGAACCCTGCTCAAGGACAGTCCACAGAACCGTTTTACGG
Organism: Euura saliciscinereae; assembly: GCA_018420115.1. Classification (NCBI taxonomy): domain Eukaryota; kingdom Metazoa; phylum Arthropoda; class Insecta; order Hymenoptera; family Tenthredinidae; genus Euura; species Euura saliciscinereae. Next base: position 24,250 of record JAFFZH010013077.1, read on the forward strand.
CGCAGCCACATCTCCCCAGGACCTCAATCAGCCCCCCACAAACGTTGATGCGTTGACTGCGACTCTTGGTGAGAAAAAATCGTCACACATTTTCTCTAATTCCATTTCAGCAACGACGATTTTAACGTCACCTTTCTTCTGATCGCGAAATAGGCGGCGGACAGAGCTCGCCCGTGTCCCCGGTCCATCTGCACCATCAGAATGGCTTTGCGGTAGCGACGGTAGCGAATCCTTACAATACAGGTGCTCCGCAGTGGACCGGAGCCAATACTCTAACTTATACTTCGAGTATGCAGCCGCCGGACCATCGTCACCTTCACGCGGCTTCTTACTGTGAGAAAATAGCCCGCATTGCTCACAGAATTCGCATTTTATTGCTAACATTGCGTTTCAAACATCACACAGGGGGTGCTGGACACGGAGGTGAAGTTGGAGGAAGTCTGGGTGGGCTGTTATCGACGCAACCGCCTCCTGAATACTGGTGCTCCGTCGGATACTTTGAGCTGGATGCACAGGTCGGCGAGACTTTCAAAGTCAGCAGCGGGTGTCCGACGGTGACTGTCGACGGATACGTCGATCCCAGCGGAGGGAACAGGTTTTGTCTCGGTGCATTGAGCAATGTTCATCGCACGGAGCAAAGCGAACGCGCCCGCCTTCACATTGGTCAGTATATCATCGAATTTAGCTATTCAACGATTAAATATTTACTCATTGCTTTCCGATACAGGTAAAGGAGTTGTGCTGGACCTCAGAGGCGAAGGCGACGTCTGGCTCCGCTGCCAGAGTGAGCACAGCGTCTTTGTCCAGTCCTACTATCTGGACAGAGAGGCTGGACGTGCACCAGGTGACGCTGTCCACAAAATTTATCCCTCGGCCTACATAAAGGTATTCGACTTGCGTCAGTGCCATAAACAGATGCGGGGACAGGCTGCAACTGCTCAAGCCGCAGCCGCGGCACAGGCGGCCGCGGTAGCCGGCCACCTTACGCACGGAGCTCCGATTACCAAAAGTAGGATATTCACAAATGAACGAAGCCTGCTGTACAGCAATAAAAATTAAAAAACGTTCGTTCTAACAGGCTTAAGCGCAGCGGCTGGAATCGGAGTAGATGATTTGAGGAGACTTTGCATTCTGCGATTGAGTTTCGTCAAAGGATGGGGACCCGATTATCCTCGACAGAGTATAAAGGAGACGCCCTGTTGGATCGAGGTTCGTCGATTTCTGAATGTTCCTTTTACATGAAAAGAAAATATTTGTTTCGAGCAAGAATTGATTTCATTCAACAAAATAATGATTCTTTGACTTGTCTAGGTTCATTTGCACCGAGCTTTGCAACTGTTGGATGAAGTTCTGCACACGATGCCGATCGACGGACCTCGTGGTATTGAATAAAGAATTACCAACGTCTTCGTTCGATTGTAAGTCAATTTTGAATTTCTCCGTCTCTTTGCTGTTTATAGTAGGAGAATCTTCGAGAATTCTCCATTTTTACAGCAAATGGTGAGACTATAGCTAATTCACTTCTCTCTCTGCGTCAGAAAAGATATCAATTAATGTTTCCAGCTGTTTGTTAGAATAGAAATAATTATTCTACGATATGATATATGTTAAGGAAGATTCGGGACGGGACTGTGAAGAGCGTCGTTTGGAGAACGCCCGGTGAAAAACATTTTCACAAATGCCAGTGAATACTGATTAAGCAACTGAATGGTAAATGAGATAAATTATAAGTTTTTAGATTTAACAAAATTATGATTTTAGATCACCAAGAACGGTAAAACGTTATATCCTATTTTGAAATATATCCTATTCTAGAATTCGTATTTGAATACGAATGTACGAAATGAGTAAAAAAAAAAAAGGCGATGCTTGAAAAAATTGCCATGTACAAAAAAAAAAGAGAAAAAAAAACAACAAAACAAAAACAAAAAAAAACACGGAATATTGGCATTTTGGCTGTTGTGCAATACGAAATTTTATTTTTTGAACATTCAAATTAGATTTATATTTAGGAACGATGAAAAAAAAAAGATATG